>PQWD01004529.1:29035-39248 GCA_019425675.1 Leucinodes orbonalis
TGAGCGTTATTTAAACTTGATGCAGTTTTGAATGGTTGTTCAGTTCAGTTGGAGTTTGGCCAGGTTATTAGTTAAGTATTGATTAACCTTTTCTGTAATTAATCTTCTCTTCAACCTATCATAGTCAACTGCTGGATAAAGGTCTCCCCTATTTTGTGCCAGATATCCCAGTCCTCCGCTTTGCTCATCCTGCCTCCACCAGCGACTTTTCGCAAGTCGTTGGTCCATAGGGCTGGAGGGCGTCCTACGCTACGCTTACCAATACGCGGTCTCCACACCAGAACTCGTCTACTCCAACGGTCATCGGTTCTGCTACATACTGTGATCCGGCTGGCTATGTCGGTAATTTTAGTTATCTTACGGATTCAATAATTTCTGATTTTATCCCTAAGATTAATATATTTTTATATATTATACAAAAAGTCTTGGAAACTTGTTTTTTTTATTTACTACAATGTTACTCTTTAACATGAAAGTAGGGTGCATACCTACAAATAAGGTACCTAACCCTTTGTACTATTACATGTATTAAGTTTTGTAGAAGCCTTAGTACCGCAGTGGGCGTTGTTTGGTTATATCTACATAGGTTATAGCTATCTTTATGTATTTTAATTACATAAAAATGCAATAATAATTAGCAAAGTTTGACCAATTCCTCTACTTAAGTCCAAGCCAAAGTGAATTGGTCCTAAATCCCTACATAAGCGCTTTTCCCAAGTTCATAGACTCGCGATATTATTGGTTTTGTTTTCGAACCCTTTGCAGCCCTTTTTATAGGTATTATAATAAACTACAAGCAATAGGGAAGGAGAGAACACGCGTATCAATATTTACCCGGATTTCGTCGGAAAGTTTTGCAATTCCGATATAGAGTTATATAGGTACCGTCTTAACTGTTTGATTATATTGATTAATAATAGAGGAATAATATTTCAAAATTTATAGCTTATTGAGTGTCTTTTTTTATTATATTCCACATGACTGAAATACTACAAACACAAATAAGTTACATAATTAAGTTAAAAGGAATTAGTTTAGCGATTCAAAGGGGTTACGCTGCCAGTATCTTCGGAACTTACCTAAGGGGGTTTCTTTTAATTATTTTATTCAGTTATTATATTATTTAGTTATTATATTTTATTTTTAAGGTTTTCAGTTTATTGTTAGTGTTATAGTGTTTTTATACTGTAAGTTTATTTAAATAAAGTATTCAAAGTTAATGAAATTGAGATAAATATATAAGTTACACAATATTGCATCTCTAAACATCACATTACAGGCACAGCAACTTGGAAGTAAGAAGAGCACCTATTTTATCATAGTTTAATTATTTAATTTACCTTTTGTTTAACGTTTTTAATGGGACAGGACAGTTTTATGAGTCGCTGGCTTATAGATAAAGAATAAACTAACAAGGTGCACAGTCACAAAGAAACATCAAATAAAAAATGTCGGAGCCGCTTGACACATACGTTGACTTATTGTTATATTTCTAACATAAAAAAATATACAGAGTTTCTTATGAATAGATATTTAGTTTAAATGTTTGAATTTACTGCTGGTAAGCAATTTAGCCAACGAATAGCCGTCAAGATATTAATTTAGTTAATCTTTAGTTATTGGTTCAGTGAATAGCTTAAAAACCAATGATATTCTGTATATAAAGGTAGATACGCCATCGGTGCCTCAAAAACGAACCGCCGAAGAGAGTACAGATTGTACTCTTTTGTTTAGGTAAATGTGTTCGAAATTCGAAATATGTGTATGTGTGCTGTAAGTGCATTTGGAATACTTTTTTTGATTGTTTTGTAAGCATATGACGAATCCACACTTTTTTACATCATTGTTAAAGACAATATATTATGAGAATGGTAGTTTGGGCTGTAACTTTTTTTAATATTTTGTGTGAATTTACGCCTGTAAGCAATTAAGGCAACGAATCACCGCTACAAAATGGATTTAGTTACTGATATTAATAACTATGAAGTTATGGGTTAATAAATAACACGATATTAAACAAATGAGTACAGGTTTTGGCCGTCACCCATCACGCGAATTAGAATAACCCGATGTGGATTAATTGAAACCCCACAAAGCAATGAGTGAAGCTATTATATTTGAAGACATGTCCCTGCATTGGCAGTCATAAGCTGATGATTAGGAGTATGGTCGAAAATTCGGTCTAGCGTTAATATATTCATGCCACATTCGTTTTCTAGAAACTTCCACGTACAAGCGAGCCAACCATGTTCCGCTCCTTTGAATCTTGATGGACAAGTTTGCACAGGCCAGCATGTTGCCGTGTAGTTGCCGGGAGTTGTGGATAATCAGTTGATTTAGCGGGGGTGTAGTGTGCTAGGTGACCTAGATTGCATAATTCACAAGTATGTGCATATATTTATCGCAGGGTTAAAATCAACGTCAACGTTAATTGGGAAATTCTTAACGGGCGAATATATAGTTAAGTTTAATTGTTTACTCGTATTTAATTAAATTAAAGATCACAATATTATTTATTTATAATTACCATATAAAAACTGTTACAATTATTTTTATCAAATCCGTACACAAACCAAGGATTGTAGTAAGGAGATTTCGAAAATGACTCGAATAAAAATTAAAAATATCATCTATCTATCATATCTAGGTTAATTATTAAATTGAATGAAAAAATAATATAAAATCAAATATTTTCAAAAATACAAACATCGCTTTATTATAGAATTTCACAGTGTTTGCATGTGCATTTTGTCCATGACCAGCCTTCGATATTTTACTAAGCATTATCTTTTTCCCGTTCAATAATTTCCAGTCACATTCATTATATGTTACAAATTTAACGACCTACTTGTTGTAATACAATGATATTCTGTATATATGAAGGTAGAAACGCCACCCGTGCCCCCAAAAACGAACCGCCAAAGAGAGTAAAGTTTGTACTCTTTTGTTTAGGTAAATGTACGCTCATTCGAAATATGTGTATGGGTGCTGTCACTGCATTTGGAACACTTTTCGATTGTTTTGTGAGTATATCACGAATCTTTACTTTTTACATCATAGTTGTAATAATAAATATTTGTGTCCATGAAAGTGATTGTTAGTATTGGTCTGGGTTTTACGTGTATAATATTTATTTATTCACAAAATAAAAGCATCTAAATAGTTTTATCTGATATTTAGTAACCATAGTACAAGTAAAGTTGCCACCTGAATTTTAGAAAAAGGGCCTTATGAGAAGTCAAAAAGAACTATAGGGCTAGATTGAGCGTCAAAAGATTTTCTGTTCTAAAAATACTGAAATGATCATGTCATGAAGGCGTATTTTTTAGAGCGTCGAAGAAAAAGGTCATCATGACTGATAAAAAAGCATGTCGAAAACTTCATATTTGGTAATATTCTCAAGACAATGAAAAAAAGCTAGATTCCTCTTTTCGGGCTCAATCTTTAAAAAAGGAGTCACCTATGCTAAAAAATGCTAGATCTAGCTACAAAAGGGCTGAGGTGGCAACACTGAATACACGGTCCTTGTTTAAAATGGGGTCTTTGTTTAAAATTATTTTTTTAAACCATGCCTGCCTCACAGTATGCGAGAAATAATTATCACAATTTGTCGTCCATTTCTGGTCGCCCGATTTTGAATCCCGAAAAAGCCAAAGCGAAAAAGGATTTCCAAAGCAAACCGGAATTGAAGCCTCGATGTCCTAAGCCGACACTCAACCCAGTTGGTCATTGGAGCGTCTATCGAGTGATGTTTATGAATTGTGGGAACAGAAATGACAAGAGGGTTTTTAAGAGACTTATGAATGCAGATTATAAGGTTGGGAATATACAGGTGCATGGAGATGATAGATAAGTTGTGGAAACCGACTTAATTGGGTTTATTCGGGTATGTTCGAGTACATACTAACAATAAAATGTGTTCGAATTGAAACAATCATATTCATTTTGTATCTAGGACCAGAAAGAGTGCTAAGATGATAGCTAGTAATCAACTTATGTTCAATTCATTGTAAATAAGATAATTAGTAATATTGTTACTATTGGAGTAGTGACACACAATCAATTGAGCTAAATATTTTATCTGTTAAAACGTATTATTCACAAATATCCCCTCTAGCTCTTTCCCCCGGGATAGAACACTGAGCCGTCTCGGTATCAGATATCAACTGAGGCATAATAATATTTATACGGGTATTTATGGTTATTAAAAAAATGAAGGATGAGATTTGTGGATTATCATGAAGATAGCTTAAGGGAATGAGATGATTTTACCTATAAATTTCATAGTCATCATCAGCTATCATCATCACCTCATTATACGTCCCCACTGAGGGGCACGAGCCTACCCGTACGCGGGTGTATAGGCCTTAGTCGTCCACGCGGGCCGAGTGCGTATTGGCCGACTTCACGTACAGCCTTTGAATTTCTTTGTAGGCGTGCGCAGGTTTCCTCGTACATATCTATTTCCGAAATTTGAAAAGACGTGGACGTGGCGGAGTTTTGAACCTGCACCCTCTAGATTGGAAGGCAACAGTCCACAACAATGAGCAACCGACACTCGATAATTTCATAGTAATCGTTTCAAATTTCTTATAGAAAGAAAAAACAAAATATAAGCTTCTGCTCGATTGGTTTACGGGCAATAACTTCCGACAAACATAGATTTTCTTTTGTTTTCTCGAGACAGTATACGAACGATTATACTTATCCATCACTCAGTCTAAAGACCTCTTTGTGGATCAGAAAACCAGAATATTTGTAAGAATTAAAATATCGCAGAAGTTTGTTACTTTATAGCCTCAGGGGCTCGGAGGAACTAAACTAGCCCAGGGGACTATTAAATGTGGATAATTAAAAATAAAATGTGAAGTGTTGGTTGAAAGCTTTCTGGATTAACACAGGCGACCGAGCATAGTCACCGACGACCCATTTGGTGTAATGGTTAAGCCGTCGGCTGTTACACCAAGGGTTCCGGGTTCGATCCCCGGACAGAACAGACATTTTTGTGCATGAACATGTCTGTTTGTATTGGTCTGGGTGTTTTCTATGTATATGTTCGTATTTACAAAAAAAGGATATCGTCAGTCTTCAAAGTATATGTATGTATACCTACCTATGTGGTCTGGTAGCTACGTCACAGGTGACCTGTAAATTGCTCAAGTTGGGGCGCGCTAAGCCGCGGCGTGATTCCGCAAATACCGTGCCGATGCAAATTCCGTCCCCCGAGTCTTACACTGGCTGAACCTCATCAACGAGTTAATGCGTGTTCTTAACATTAACATGATAGAACGTCTACACTGAAAATACTCTTTCTGTTTCTTCAGTGTACTGTACTTTTTATTTATATTTGATTATAAACTAATCAGTGCCTCCTTGTGTGTCTCCCGAGCGATACAACCTGACCATCTTCAAGGCAAGTAAATAGGCTGTTTCTAGACGGGCTGCCATTCTTGGCCGCATCATCACTTACCATCAGGTGAGATGGCGGTCAAATGTCCATCTTTCATGTCTGCCGCAGCAGGCTTGTATTAGTTTGAATACGTTAACCGAACCCTGTACGTACGTAATAGAAGTGAAGATCACAGCAACAATGTTCTTAAATCTAGTTTCATAACTTGGCCACTCATATATACTACCTGATAGTGTTCTTATCGTCAGAAAGGCGAGCCAAAAGCACAAAAGTGGGGTAGAGTTAGATTTACTGTAAAGGTTTACACACGTGAACAAAATAGTTTTAGTTTATTTAGAAACCGCAGCGTTCATGCTATTGTAAGGATCAGGCACGGCGACGTTAGGAACTTAACGAGGTTTTTTAACGTTATATATCGTTCACGAGATTGCAGTCTTTGAAATAGAGGTAAGTACCTTTATATTGCTATCGTCGGCTTTGCTTTAGTATTCTGTACGTAACTTTAAATTTGTTTTATTAAACTAGCTGTGCCCTGTGGAAATACATGCGCTGTAAGATTATATTCTCCCGCAGTAAAATATAACCTACATCAAGTTAGCTCCTTTCTCGCTTAGTTAAGTCACGTTAATTAAAAAGGTTTAAAAGCTCTGATACTTAAGTTGGTCTGATTATTGATGTGAACCAGAGCTTTAAGACTATTAAAACATAAAGTCAAGGAATAAAAACAAAAGCATGTATTCAAAAAGGTTTTTTTTCTTGATTTTATTTATACATTTTAGTTTTCGAGTTATTTTCAGCAAGCCCTTTGATTTGATACCCATATTGTAGGAACGCATTAAAAATATTGGTTCCCCATTTTTGATATGACATCATATTGGATTTATAATGACGTCACACAGTCAACCGTAAATTGTCATTCAAACTGAACGAGCATACCAAATTTCAGCCTAATCGGTTAAAATATCTGCTTCAAAATTTCCAAGTTTTAAAAGTCTGCCATATTGGATTAAGAGTGACGTCACATTTTTCGAGATACTCTCAGCAAGAGAGTTGCTCATTAAGGGCTAGTTTATTTTAATTATTGTTACAAATAATGTGAACATTCCTTCGTGATCAAATTATAATAAATAATTTCGCCGCACCATGTCGGTTACGCCGAGAGGCTCTCACCGTAAGCGAGTGCAGTGTAGTTGCTATTTCGTATAATTATAGCCCAAGATCCCAGCCTGTAGTTTCGCACTCGTGATTAAAGCAATTTAATTTCATTACAGGTCACATGTCGCTTTGGTACTTTTAGTATTCTTGATAACGTAATAGTCATCATCATTGCAGATTAAAACATCACAACTGGAATAAATAACGGCATCAGCCCTCATCTCTATGTGTAAATTTAGACTGAATTTGTTATTTAAGTGTTAATTTTTTCAATGAGGCATGAGTTTCTTTCTACTTGAGTAACATGTCCTTCTTTGTTTATTTATATCGACGAAAGACGTAAAAAGTAGTGCTGATATATTATCAAACGCATTACGTGCAAACCTAAAAGTCAGATCTTGGACTACACATTTATAAGGTGGACTACCTTCGGTGCATTAAGCCTCTCGTCTGCAAGTTCTTTATTTATTATTCCTTTTATAACCAGGGCTTTAGTGGTTGGCGACTCTTACTACAAAGTCTTGCCTGGATTCGGAAAATTAATGCGCCTTAAGCAAAAATTTTTCCTCAAGGTTATGAGACTTTTCAATGTGTCAAAATATTTAAAAATGTTATAAGGTAATATCTGATTATTGACTGTAGGTTTTCAACCTTAGGAAATTAACACCATATCTGAAGAGATATTTTCTTAAACTTTAACGAAATAAAAAGTGCATTAATAGCATGTGAGCGCATGAAATTCACAGGTACCAAACACTGATAAAAAACCGTATCGTATAAATCTGTGAATTGGACCTAAATTCAGTGATATTATTAAAAAAAACAAACGAATGATCGTAATGTTACTTAATGGTCGGAGCATTATTTATAGTATGGCAACTACGACAAATACTAATTTGTAGCTCGCATAGCGAAATGCTTTAAGTAAACTTATTCGTTCTAAAGCACAGCTGAGCTTCAAAATATACACGGCTAGTATGAAAAAGCATTCACTTGACTGTTTTTATTAAGATGACAAAATAATTTCGAAGGATCAAGATTAAAATGCTTTCTCTCTTCAACCTATCGCAGTCCACTGCTGGACATAGGTCTCCCCCATTTTGCGCCAGATATCCCGGTCCTCCGCTTTTCTCATCCAGCTTCCACCAGCGACCAAATGCTTTATTTGATTTAAATTTCCACAGGCATTTACACAGTATCATGTTGCCAAGTAGAGCGTCGGTGGCTCAGTGGTGTGGACTGTCGCCTTCCTACCGGGAGGGCTGAGGTTCAAGTCCCGACACGTACCAATGTATTTCGAATTTTCGAAATATATATGTACGTTATCCGACGCTCTTACGGTGAAGGAAAACATCGTGAGGAAACCTTCATGCACGCCTGCGAAGAGATTCGAAGGTTGTGTGTGAATGTCCAATCCGCACTGGGCCCGCGTGGACGACTAAGGCCTAATCACCCTATACGGGTAGGCTGTGCCCTCGGTGGGGACGTTTAATGAGCTGATGATGATGATGATGATGTTGCCCCAATCGAGGACGTTGCACGATGGACACAACTACGGATACATATTATACTTCATATATGTTATAGTACGAAAATATACGTACGTACATCTACATATTTTACATAAAAAATACCCAGACTAATACAAACACATATTCTTACACTTAAAGAAAACAAAGCCGGCGTTTCAGGCAAGCTTTCGACTCCGGAAATTCGTGAAGTACCTACGGCTAAACTAACTTAACACCGAAGGATTTAGTCTGTACGTAGCCTAAACTGGCGCAAACTTATCCCTACTGCCATGTTGTAGGCACTTAGTCGTCGGATCGGAAGTTGCTCGGATAGAAAACACATTAATATTAACTCGCAACACTACTTCAACAACTTAAATGCAATAAAGATAAATATTTACTGAACCAGTCAATGCAGGTGCTACTTTAGTGTGTTTTGCGATCAAGATAAAAAAACACTTCTTCCTTATCTACCCATTTGGTACAGCGGTTGAGACGTCGGCTGCTACACCAAGGGTTCCGAGTTCGATCCCGGGCAGTACAATCATTTGTGTGCATGAATATGTATTTTTGTAATGGTCTGGGTGTTTCCTATGTATAATATGAATGTGAAAAAATTATATAAGTATGTTTATCCGTTGTTTAGTACCCATAATACAGGCTTCACGCTTAACTTGGGGCTGGATGGCGCTGTGTGAATGTCAGTGGATATTTTTTAAATATTTTATTTCTAAAAGTCGAATAAATATAACGTTGATACAGTGCCATTTAATTTCAAGCACTGAGTGAGACCAAAATCCAACGTTTCCTATACCAATAACTAGACTACGGTGTCAGTACGCGGTTAAACTACCTACATTATGGTTACCAGCCAATACTTTTCACATGTGATCATGTACGCTGTGATGCATAAACCCTACCTTTGGGACCATTAGCGTTACGTCACGCTCAGTCAACATACCATTGATGATGTGGTAATTACAAGAAATTTAATTTAACTGCCAATTAATGTCGCGTCAAGCCCGAGCGCGAGCGTTCACATGTGCTCATGTGCGAATTATAATTGAATTGTTTGTAAATAAATCAACTTAAAATACAATAAATTGGGAATATAGTGTGAAGAATATATATCGGTTCGTTGAGTCTTGAAATCAACTTTAATATATTATCAAACTAACACAAAGTTTTAAAATATTGTTCTTAACCTAGGCTAGCCTTAGAGATTCCAGGTTTGAATTCTTATAGTTCTTGGCTTATAGATTTTAATTACAGTTACCCCGATGTCATAGATCTTATAAAAACTGTATGTGCCTACTATTATTCTAGAACTCATAGCACAAAAATATGATACTAAATCTCTAAAAATATGTTCGGGCTAGAGATCTGAAGTGGAGATGACGTCTTGGCAAGCGTAGCGTAGGACGCCCACCGGGCCGATGGAACGTCGACCTGCGAATGGTCTTGGTAGAGACTGGATGAGAAAAACTAAGAACCAGGATATAAAATACAGAATGGGGAATACCTATGAGCAGCAGTGAACCGCAATTTAAGTGAGTATAGTAAGTTGGTAAAATAGGTAAAAAAAGTGGTTTGGTAGGTAAAATGTCTTTGCATATGCTTCGAACGCAGACTGGCAGCCACAAGGAAATTTGGCTAGATAGGGTTTTTTGTTTGGGTGGTTAAGACATTGACTGCCTTTGTGGTTCAGCTCAAACGATGGCCTATCTCACGTCGTACCCTTGCGGATGCACGCGGGAGGGTCTAATGCTGTCACTTTAGCTGCTTTTTGGGCCGATTAAAATTGAATGTGTTTGCCTTTGACACGCTATGAATAAGATACAATCGATTTGTCTAACTATCGATAGTCTATGAATAAGCAACACTACGGTGATGAGTATCATAAATGGCCCAGTATGGTATATCATAAGGGTGATGTGTAGACCTAGCATGTAGAGTTGATAGAGCACGCGATGCGCATCGCACGCAATAAACTATTCTAGTATATTAAACGAAAAGTTTTTATTTATTTCTAGCTAAAAAACTTTGATGGTTTTTGAAATGGTTGACAAGTTTTCTATCTTTTTGTTGTTGTCATTTAAGATGAGTTTTAGTTTGTCTGTCTCAACTTATGTAATCA
>PQWD01004529.1:39535-107610 GCA_019425675.1 Leucinodes orbonalis
ATATATTTTTCGAAAATTGAAAATAATCGGTACGTGTCGGGATTTGAACCTCAGCCTTCCCGGTAGAAGGCGACAGTCCTAGTGTAATGTATATCCAAAAACAACCAATATCATCCTGGATGGATGTTAATAAAATATTATTATTGCTTATTATACCTTTAGAATTTTCCAATTTGGATAACATTTTAATAACAAACGAGTTTAAATAAAGTTTTATGATTCAAAAACAACAGTTTGAAGTAAAATATATTAATCTACTTAGAGATTGATAACATCTTTTGAATAAGACAAGATAAATTGACAAACCACAAGTATAATACCGAAAGTTTACAGTGGTGATTCATTATCAGCCTATAGCGGCCTACTGCAGGGTACAAGCTTCGCATACAACATAGCTATGAGGAAATTGGGTCATAACCCACCCGTGGGCTCAATGCCATTGATTGTGATGCGGATACGTTGACGACCCATTTGGTGTAATGGTTGAGACGTAGGGCTACCCAAGGTTCCGGGTTCGGTCCCCGGATATACACATCTGGGGCACGGCACACATATGAACATCTGGGGCACGGCAGTGCCCCCGCCAAGTCGAGCGCGAAGCAAACACTGCCGTACCATCCTTTACAGGATCCATTTCGCCGCATTTTCAGGCCCCGATTTGAGAACCTTTGGATAATACCAGAGCGCTGAAATTTTCGTCATCTAGTAAGATATAATAACTTACTTTAAATCCAAAATTTCAAGTCTGTAGGTCATTTAGTTCCGACGTTAAGCGAAAGCAAAGTTTCGCATTTTCGACAGACACTCACTCACTCACTCATGATCATCAAAATAGAACTAGTACTTCCCATTAACTCAGAAAGCTGAAATTCGGTACAGAGTTAGGGTTTAATGGCTACATAAAGGGAAAACTATGAAAACTTCGAAAATCGAAGATCTGGAGTACCTGGTGACCCTGCTTAGATAACAAAATCATCAAAATAGAACTAGTACTTCCCATTAACTCACAGAGCTGAAATTTGGTACAGAGTCAGGGTTTAATGGTTACATAAAGGGAAAACTATAATAACTTGGATAATCGAAGATCTGGAGTACCTGGTGACCCTGCTTAGATAACAAAAGAGCCCAGCCAAACTATAAGAGATTGACATACCGCCTTTAAACAATATATATTTAACATGGTGGGCCGCTTCATCCGATGTCAAAAGGGGGGCACGGTAGTGCCCCCGCCAAGTCGAGCGCGCTAGACCAATACAAACAGACATGTTGGTGCACACAAATATTTGTAGGTACTGCCCGGGGATCGAACCCGGAACCCTTGGTGTAGTAGCCGACGTTTCAACCATTACACCCAATGGGTCGTCTAATATTCCTTTCAAGTTTCTACAAAAAGAAGTAAAATCCCACCAAAAACATTCTGTAAAAAATCTAGCCAAGTCTCGATGGAGCTGCTTGATTATCTCTAAAAAGTAATGAAATCAAGACAAAGACGTGCCAAGTCTAAGGTTCCTTACTGCAATTAATTAATTATTATGGTTAATGTTGTGTGACTTGGCCGTTGAACATTCTTTATACGTTAGTGGCTTTATCAAGCCTACAATCGATGGGCTATTGAATCACCGTTTTCCAAGTGGCAAATTTGTACCGTCAATGGGTAGCGGTTCTGGCGACAGATTGGTGCAATGGTGTCATGAAGCACCTAGTTTTGTATCCTTGTGTACTCTTCAACGGCCAAGTCACACAACATAACCATAATAATTAATTAATTGCAGTAAGGAACCTTAGCCTTATGTTTTTGGTGGTCTGTTTGTCCATTACAAATCTTGGTGTTTCTATAAAATACGTATGTATTTACAAAAATATATATAAGTATATTTATCAGTTGTTTAGTACCCTAACTAAACAACTGACCGCGTCTCGACAATGCGTAGCGTAGGACGCCCTCCGGGCCGATGGACCACGACTTGCGAAAGGTCGCTGGTGGAGGCTGGTGAGAAAAGCGGAGGACCGCGATATCTGGCACAAAATGGGGAGACCTATGTCCAGCAGTGGCTGCGATATGTTAAATAGGTAGTACCCCTAACTACAAGCTCCTCGCTTAATATGGGGCTAGATGGCGCTGTGCTGAGCGTCAGTGGATATTTTTTATAATAAATTCAATTATTAAAAGACGTACTGTATATTCCAGGACACAATTCCGGCCAATTGGGCGGTCCAGCCATGTTTGGGTATGATGGCGCCAACTTCGTTAATATCAACATCCCATAGCGAATGTGCTGCTGTTCGGTCGGGAGTCACCAACCAGGACACGAGGGCATCGGGCGCCATCCATGCATTCTTCTTCTTCTCTTAACGAATGGACGGGAAGGACTACTTCCAAATTGTCGAGAACGTGCAAGACGGTAGAATGCATGTAGTGGCACTACCAGATGCTCTTCTGAGTGCATTCTTTATCTGTGGTCGGCGTTTGGTAATGTTGAAAGTCAGTCAAAGTATTTATTTTGTTCAGATAAATTCTGCAAAAGTTAAAATATTGAGTTGGATAATAACAACACATAGATGGCTAGAATTGATGTAATAGAATAGGTGTTTGACGACCATTTTGGTGTAGCGGTTGAGACGTTGGCTGCTACACCCCAAGGTTCCGGGTATCGACCGGGCAGTTATGTGCATCTAAAGATGTCTGTTTGTAATGGTCTGAGTGTTTCTATATATAATTTTTATGTATTTACAAATATATATATTAAATTTTCCGTTGTTTAGTACCATAAGGCTTTACTCTTAAGTTGGGGCTAGATGGCGCTGTGTGAATGTCAGTGGATATTTTTTATTTTATTATTTAAAATGCTCCTAAGGAAGAAACACTTCATTTAATCAAATCTAACAAACTCGTGTTTAAACCTTATTTGGACGTATATCTGATTATCAATAATGCTGATTTCTTTCCACATTTTATCAGGGAGCCTATTTTCATGAAGCACAACACTCGTATACAATGGAAGTCTTCGATGGTAAACATAGCAGAGGCGATGGCTCGGCAGTTGGGTACTTTTCTACCCGCCATTGGATACATGAGTGGGTTGTTTCTGGGCTAGGCACCGCTACGCACTATGAGGCACTTCGTGTGTAAGATTCATCTATTATACAATTTAAAAATAAATCTTTACACTTCTGCCCACCAATTTACGGCCCAAACTCCCATGCTGCTATGGGATTTGGGCCGTCACCCTACGTGGACCTGAGCGGATTGTTATGACTATCCTCAAATCGTAGCCGTGTATTCTTTTCCAAACAATCAGGTGAAACGGTAGAGCGTCGGTGGCTCAGTGTTGTGGTCTTCGTCCTTCCTACCGGGAGGGCTGAGGTTCAAATCCCGACACGTGCCAATGTATTTTCGAATTTTCGAAATATATGTACGTTATCCGACGCTCTTACGGTGAAGGAAAACATCGTGAGGAAACCTTTATGCACGCCTGGAAGAGATTGGAAGGTTGTGTGTGAAGTCGTCCAATCCGCACTGGGCCCGGGTGACGACTAAGGCCTAATCACCCTATACGGGTAGGCTCGTGCCCCTCGGTGGGAGACGTTTATGAGCTGATGATGATGAGGTGAAACACCCAGCTGTGTCCTTTCCGAACTAAGAACATTCCGACAAAATGATATTCATTGTGTCGTCACCTCGCACCCTGCGGGATTCGAACTCACGTGCCGCGGTTATCGATTGGAGCGATCTAAACCAACGCTTAAACGCACTAGATCACGTAGGCTGTAAAAAATATCTTGTTTAATACAAATTAGATTTTTAACACCTATCATTCGCTTCCAGTTAAAAGTTTTTTCGATAAACTCATACGTTCGAGTATCTTATGATTATTAAAAGAACATTTATCAATATCATATCTGAACGATTTACGTAAGCAAAATGTTAACATTTCAGATAATTATTATACCTTTATTTACATAATATCATGCATGTCAATACATTAATTCAGTCTTTAAATCTTTATACGTACTACAAGTACAAAATATCAGTAAATCTTCTTATGTTTATATCGGGAATGAGATGAAGTGATTTACTCTTTATATTGTACAAGATATACACATATGTATATGCAAATTCACAATCGCAAATATATATGCTCGTATATGCATCATCATTATGAATACATGTAAATGCGCTATTCACCTATAAAAAATAAAAATGTTTATTCTCACCATGTTACAGAATTACATACTCAAAGTTATTACATTGGTAACAGAATATAATTGTTGAATTAATCTCTTTTACGTCTTTTACGTAGAGCGTCGGTGGCTCCATGGTGTGGACTGTTGCCCTCCTACCTGAGGCTGAGGTTCAAATACCCCCACGTAGAAGTGTTTTTGAATTTCCAAAAATAAATGTACGTTATCCGATGCGCTTACGGTGAAGGAGAACATCGTGAGGAAACCTGCGCACTCCTGTGAAGAGATTCAAAGGTTGTAGCAGGAAGTCGTACAACCGTACTGGGCACGCGTGGACTACTAAGGCTAATCACCATATCGGTAGGATCGTGCCCCTTTAGTGGGAACGTTTAATGAGCTAATGATGATGAGATTTTTTTTACAGTTCCAAACAAACCCGAACGCGGTCGATGAAAGCCTTCTTGACATCGACGCTATGTTTGTTACGGATGTCATTCAAGAGAGTTTTAGAGACGCCCATGCCAGCGCTCTCATACTAGAACCAGACAACAGAGTTTTCAATGAAAACCAGATCAGAGACAGAATCAATGGTCTGGTCAGTACAAAGCGCCTGCTATCATGTCCATGCTAAGAGTCGTGCTTGGAAATCAAGATGATTTTATTCATATAACAGCTCAGGGTCTCTTTATTAGCAGGTAAGTTTTGAATGTGTTATTTTCTGTTGATTTTCTTTACACACTTACACTTTTTAGTTTGGTTGACTAACAGGTAATTTAGGCTACTTTCGCAATGGCCAGCTATCGAAAAATATTATTTAGAGTACCTCCGTGATGCAGAACGCGCTTACTTTTGGTCTCAGTTAGTTTCTTAGAGTGACAGGCGTTTACTCCAACAATTAATATGAACGCTTACACATTGTGTTGTCAGTATGGAGTGTGATAACAATAAAAATAATCGATCTAATCTAAGCGTATTTCACTATTATGTTTTATTACATGTTCCCATATGAAGATGACTTTTATGCACTAATACCTAAGTTAGAGTATTGCAGCATTTTCTTTTTGTCAGGAAATTCCATTCAGTCATTTCATATCTTGTGTATGTTTATATCATGTGTATTATGTGATAACACAATAATTTAGAAAGCTAAGTACCTTGATGATATTTTATAATGATTGATGTGAGTCCTGCTCGAGGGCACCTGTTGTGTAAATGTATTTTTTTAAATCTTTATTTAAGGAGCTTAGTCATATTTGATTACATCGCTCCATTATTTCTAAACCATTAATGTACACAAATTATACTAAAACTTAGTATTAAACAATTTATATATCATTTGCCATTTTTGACCATGGCTTGGCAATTTACATTTATTGTGCCGACTTGGGCAGAGAAGTAAGACAGTGTTCTTCTACATTGCTCGTTCCGCATACACTCCATCAAGTAAATGTATATGCTAAGAGTCATCTGCGCTCGTCAATTGCCCGGTGAAAGCTGTAAAGGTTATCTGTGGCCAATAGAAGGGGGCTCAATGCCATCTCTCAAAACAGTACTACTTTAATAATACTTCGCCATTGTTGTACCAGAAAAGGTGAGTAACATTAAGATAATACTGTTTTAAGAGATGGCGGAAAGCCAAAACAAAAATTATCAGTCCTAAAATGTATTTTTTTAATGTAGGATCCCGTCTAGCCCGATGACTGGCGAAAGCACGCTAGTGGAGACTGGATGAAAAAATGGGGACTGGGATATCTGAAAAAAGCGGGGCCACCTATGTCCAGTTATTTGCGGTTGTTTTGTGAAGAGAAAAGAGGAATGGTCTGACAAGTTTATATTTGTTT
Source organism: Leucinodes orbonalis (assembly GCA_019425675.1). Taxonomy (NCBI): domain Eukaryota; kingdom Metazoa; phylum Arthropoda; class Insecta; order Lepidoptera; family Crambidae; genus Leucinodes; species Leucinodes orbonalis. Next base: position 45,559 of record PQWD01004529.1, read on the forward strand.
TTAGGTCTCTTCAAACAGTCACTACTCTTAACTTCATTGACGCTATAAACAGCCAATGGTTGTCGCAGCCTAACAGACTGATTGATAACATCGAAGCGCCTACTTGAAGCCGTTCCTGAAGAATACTGGCTACCCAGTTGTTCATGTTGGCTTGAGACCTGGAGGTGTGCTTTTGACTCAGGTAATTAATTACATAATTAATGCAATTTGCATAATATAAACGACGAACGGCTATATCGCACCTTTCGTACTATTGAGGCACAATTCGAAAAACATGATTGTTGGGAAAACGCGTTTGAAGATTCTTGAGCGCTTCTGTTCTCACAGAATCATTCATAAATAAATTAAAATATGAATTGCAAAATAATAGAATATTATAAGAGTTGGTTCGTTATTTATGAATTACTTTCGCATCGATATTAAGTTTATCCTCCCATTATTAAACCCGACACACTTTACTCCGAAATATGAAAAAGGCATAAACTAAGTTTGCGGTGTCATTGCACATTCTGATTCTTTCTATCAAGAGCGTCATGTAGATGTGTTGATTTTGGGCCCGTTTATTAGTAAAACTCAATAATGCTAATTTTTGAAATGTCCCCCTATAGTATGAAAGGTGTGTATGAAGTTCGAGGTAAACAGTGAGTTTTTCAAAATTGACCAGCTAAGCAGTCTTAGTGCGAATAGTTTTATTTTTTTATTGTAATATTAAAAACTTCTTGTTATCTTCATGTTGCTCTTCGTTACTAAAGAATGCTGTGTATGCCTGTAATCGGTGCATATACTAGAACATTTATTAAAAAATTTGTTTTCCTATCTAAGTATATGTACTGTTCGCATACCCTTCTTTCTTTCTTTCTATATAAAATAAATTTCAGATTTACACTGAAGATGACATTGCGACTTTGGTATTCGACGAAAGTTAAAAATGTATGACAGTGCATGTGGTGTAATTGGTTGAGAATTCAGCTTACACATCAAGGGTATACGGGCAGTACAATATTTTTTGTACATGAACATGTTTGTTTGTATTGGTTTGAGTATTTTCTATTTTAATGTATGTATTTACAAAACAAGTATATAAGTATGTTCATCCGTTGTTTAGTAACCATATAACAGGTTATTGGTGTGGGATTTTATGACTGCTTTAAAAAAATCACATAATGTCAATCCTTTTACAGGAACGTTTCGGTTTCTCGGCACAAAGCTGTGACGTACTCGGTTCCTATACGTACACCACCGTGCTAACCCCAACTTCGAGAACATTTATCCTGCAAAGATGTTGGTACACCATGACGGAAAATGTAGACCTTGGAGCAGACGATTGGATCATATTCAATCTACAGGGACGAGGTGAGAGCACATAGGAAACTATTTAATCTTTGAACTGGGTCCCAGACACTATATACTCGTAAAATCTGTCTGCGGCGGGTACAGAGTTAAATTTAAAACTTTATTGTATTAAAGCCTTGTTTTAGACTTAATGCGGTTGTTCTGGTTAGGTTTATCATATGAATTTAAAATTACCTACCGTATTTGCGAATTACATTCGTCAGGTTTAAATATGAAAAGCCTGAGATTCCACATTCAAAAAAACTAGCTCAAGCTATCGGAAGTAACAATAAATCTGCGATCAGAAGTTTGTGACTTTAAATGTATAACAATTTGTATGTAATGACAATTTGAGATCTGGTTTTGTTATTTTATGTGACTCGCTTACTGCTTTCGTATGTAAGTAGAATAAAATTTTTAATTTCTCAAAAATAGTATTTGTATCATCATCGATGTATCTGTATGTACTTACGTATAACATTGTAATACAAATATTCTTTTTTATTTTAATAAGACTTACATAACGATTATTTGAATTTACAGATAGTTGACTACATACTTATTTGGACAATTAATCTTACTCTAATCTCATGCTTCTGATCTGGCTCACTTTGTTGGGCGATATCTAATAGCCAGGTATCGATAACTTATCATAGATAAAAACAGTTTGTGATGCTGCGTACGCCTTATTTTATTTGCTACTTATGTATAAATTGAGAATAATTTCATTCATCACATCCATTGATGGGGAGATCAGACCCTAACCACTATGTGGCCAATTCGGATTGATGGGTGTTAAAATCCATGTCATGCCACAAAAGATATGCGATGACATCTCTCTCGAGGCAGTGCAGGAATACATCTTCCCATCATCATACCTTAGCCAAACCATCTAACTTAGCCGGCATAACTTCGAGAGAAAAGCTACTAGGAGACGATTCAGTTGACTTTGGCATTGACATTCGTTACGTAAAATCCTAATGCAACTATTCCGTAATGATTATGATGATCCCAATCCGGTGGCCGCCACGTGGTGGCTACGGTCCAATAATATATATATATATTTTATTTCGTTTAAATCACTCCACCAATCTCTCCATAAAGTATGGAAAAGCCTCTGCCCTTAAGGGAGACGTTATGGCTCTCTTTTGCAGTCCATTTCTGCTACATTCCTTATCTGCTGCTGGATTGGAGTAGCAAATGAATGTACGATTAAACTTTTAAATGTTACATTTATGAAGAGAATTTAATATTTCATGCATAAAGGATTACCTACCTGCTCTATATTATTTCTTTATATCCAACATACCATGGTATTTGGTTGTTTGGTTGGTATGGTAATCATGATTCGTTAGTAATTTAAGGCCCGTATTTTAAAACGAGACTCAAGCGTTGATCTTTATTTAATAGAGTTAGAAGAGATACCGTCTATACGAAAATAGCGTCATCCCTTTGTAACCCAATTTAAGTAAAGATCATCGTTGAGTCCTGTTTCGAATACTGGCCTCAAACAGATAAGTAGTAGCTGTAATAAAAGTTTACTCCTTTTTTAAGTTTTAAGTATTAGTTATTTATTTGAAGGATATTACCGGCGTGAACTACGACCCTGAGCTATGGGAACGAATAATAGATGCGCTGAATGACCCCGACGAGAGAGGTGATTCACAAATCAATCGTGCTTCGGTAGGTTGTCATTTTACAAGCTTTTATATATATGTTGGAATGTAATGTTTGTTGGGGGAATATTATTTTAATACCACTCGTATAAATAAATGGTATAAGGTAAATATTAGTTGGTAACACAATTAGACAATTTTTTTTACTATACAATTACCACCACATAGAATTCGTAGAGCGTCGGTGGCTCAATGGTGTGGGCTGTCGCCTTCCTAACGGGAGGGCTGAGGTTCAAATCCGACACGTACAATGTGTTTTCGAATTTTCGCAGATATATTGTACGTTATCCAACGCTCTTACGGTGAAGAAAAATATCGTGAGGAAACCTTCATGCCACGCCTGCGAAGAGATTCGAAGGTTGTGTTCACACACACTTACAGTCGTCCAATCGCACTGGGCCCGCGTGGACGACTAAGGTCTATCACCCTATACGGGTAGGCTCGTGCCCCTCGGTGGGACGTTTAATGAGCTGATGATGATGAAAAGTCGTACGGCGGAATAACAATTTTAGTTGGATTGAAAAATTACGTAGAGCTCCTAATTTTTTTAGGCATAAATCTTAAATAATTGTGTATTAATAAGACTAATTGTTTGGCAGGTGAATATTTATATATTTAACATGTTGTTTCTTATTTATGTTAAGTGGCGGTCAGGACGCTCACCTGATGGTAGTGATACGCCTGACCATGACATTCCGGCATTGAGGGACCAACAACAGGTAACAGACAATAGACAGTATTATTACGTCAATGCCACACTGCGTCCGTCAGCCGAGACGACAGATGTAACCTGGTAATTTCACTAGTACAGTGCCTCATCCGAAACACAAAAAGTGCATAACACTCGTGTTTCACGGGACGATTCTGGCACTGCTTTGACCTACCTAGACGACTCAGTACCGAGTCTACCACCTAGTATGTATAATGTAAATGAATATTATTTTTCCAGCTCATCGACGATGCCTCAACCGGCTCGGGCCGGTCGTTTGGATTACGACTAGCCTTCAGCGTGGCGATGACTATCCAGCACGAAATCGATTATGCACCGTGGAAGGCATTCATCAGAACATGAGTTCGTGAGGAACGCATCGCAGCTGCGGCGATTGGCAACAACGCAATTGATGTTAACGCATATGCGGTATGACTTTTTCATTTATACGATGTAGCATTTTTCATATCACCTGGGGTTGGTTTATTTGAAACAATAAAATAACAAAACCGCTAAAATCTTCAAAGGAAAACAATAGGAATCTATTGTTGGGGGAGGACTTTAGTCCCCAATAGGCTTATAGGCTCAACAGGCGCAGATTCCTCATCCAGCCTTCACCAGCGACTTCGCAAGTCTCAGTCCATCGGGCCGGCGTCCTACGCTACGCTTGCCAAGACGCGGTCTCCACTCAGAACTCGTCTGCTCAACGGGCTATGTCAAATTAAAATAAATAATAGTTAAGCGATAACCTTTCCGTAGAATATGTATAACGTATTAAGGTGGTGGGTATTTTTGATTGTGGTGAGCGCGCTCGCTTTCTTACGCTGACTTTTTCATTAAAAGAATTAGTTTTGTATTTTTCTTCTTTTTCTTAAGTGATTTATGTAAATCTTTTGAGAAATAAATAATCTATAATCACATTGACTAAATTTTTGTCAACAGATAGTCCTAGCAAAAATGCTAGTGGCCTTCGAAGAAGAGATCGGCTTCATGCCGGAGCCGAATCTGAGCGAGCCGGCTATGAATACACTGACCCGTGGTTTGGTGATGGGTCACGCTTGCCGAGCTAACTACGACCCTTGCGTGGCCGCTGCTATCGACTTGTTCTATGACCCTAACTCTAGCGAACCAGCTGTGTAAGTTTTTATTTATTTTATGGGTAGCCAAGTGAACGATTCATATAATGGTAAGTAATTGCTGACGGTGAAGGAAAACATCGTGAGGAAACCTGCGCAAGCCTACGAAGAAACTTAAAGGTTGTGCGTGAAGTCGGCCTATCCGCATGCCCGCGTGAACGACTAAGGTCTACACACCATATACGGGTAAACTCGTACTGCACGCCAGTTCTGTTACCCGAAGTTGGCTTGACGCACTTCCCCGTGTCTATACATCTATTACATATAAATAAAATTGGAGTGTCTTTTTGTAATATTAAGAAAAAAATATATAAAACATGGAATATAAGCTTCCTTTATTTTAGAAAATAAATTTCATTTTAGAATAATTAATAATTCTTCCACGCGGTGGCCGCGCGTCGTGTGAACTGCAAGCTTTTTATGTTAAGTTTACCTGCAGGAGAATATCTTAAAGCGCGGTTAATGCCGCGGATACAGCTAATTATGCATATTTCTTGCACATTCCAGAAATCCGAACATACCCGAGACCTCCGACCGGCAGTACTGTACCATGGTACGAGACGGTGGCGACGATATAAGAAGTGCATTATTGCAACACCTCGAGAGCGAATCAACGATGTACGAAAGAGTCGTCATACTAGAAGCGTTGGCATGCTCTCAAGACGGCAATTTCATTAACACGTAAGTTATAAGTAATAACATAGGCACACAGGTGATAACAATAAACCCAACCAAAGACGCAAAAACGTTTTTTCTGGTTTGTACCGTAAAGGAGTGACTAGGTGGTAGAGTAATTCGGTACGAGTCATCAAGGTAGGTACCTTAATGACTCGTACCGAAATTTAATAGATAAACGTCCATTACTATTCGCTCTGTCACCACTGAACACGGGCAAAACTGAGGCCAAACGTCAACCCATTTGGAATTGAACAAGAAATTATAGAATACAATAGGTCAAATAATGTAGGAACATATCGATGGCCCCAACGAATAAATGTGCCAGAGCTCTAACCCAAAAAAATATTTTTCATATATTTCGTTGATATGACATGTCATGAACCTATATATTTTTTTAGAATATTTTAGATTTGAAATAAGGCTTCTATAGTACAAAATTCGTTTATTCTACAAAAATATTTTTTTCATATCACACGAATAAAAAATGCGCCTGCGCCTTATGATATTGCATAATATTTGTTTCTTTAAATACCCAGAATAAAAATATTATGTCAATTGGTCGCTGAAGTCTATTATTTTCTTCAAGGAATAAACTCTTACATGATTTATGAGTCACTCATAAACGTCTAAGCCCGATACGTGCCCCTCTGTGGGCGTTTAATGAGCTGGTTGTGACAAGTGAGTATAACATAAAAAATAATATTGGCGACTACGAACACTCAATCATAAATATTCTTCCAGGTACCTTCAAGAGACAATAGCTGCAAACAGCCCTTACAGCATCGAAGAGAAGTCAAAGATATTCATCGCTATTGCTGAAAGCAATTTCGCAAATGCGCAAATTGCTATGGACTTCATAAGCACGCAGACAAATCAGATAAGAAATAGGTTTGTAAAGATTTCTTACTGTGGAATTGTCCTGATATTTGGGAATGAAATCATTTTTACATTTAATTCAATTTAGATAATTAATAGATAATACGTTAACAATAGTTTAGCCACTGAGCGTCGGTGGCTCAATGTTGTGGACTGTCGCCCTCCTACCGGGAGGGCTGAGGTTCAAATCCCGTCACGTACCAATGTGTTTTCGAATTTTCGATAAATATATGTACGTTACCCAACGCTCTCGCGGTCGCGGTGGGGCGGGGGGTGCGAAGAATCCCCGGGTTACGAACGCGGCGAATCGAAAATCGGACTTCATGGATTGGGGCGCAGGAATCACAGGGGGCAGATGCTGGTCAACTTCCTCGAAATGGAGGGGCTCTTCTTGATGAATTCTTTCTTTAAGAAGAAGCCTCAGAGAAGATGGACCTGGCAGAGCCCGAACACTGTGACAAGGAACGAGATAGATTTTATTATGGCGGATAAGCGACATATATTTAAAGATGTCTCAGTGGTCAACAGGTTTAAAACCGGTAGTGATCACCGACTTGTCCGAGGCACTTTGAATATATGTTTTCAGGCCGAACGGTCTCGCTTAATAAAATCTACTCTCAGACCTACGCCGCTCCAAATACACTATGGGTCCGAACAGTTCCAATTGGAACTTCAAAATCGATTCGACTCGCTGGAAACCACTGGCGACGTGGACGAGATAACCGACAACGTGGTGAAGGCGGTGTGTACACTGGGTCGCAGGCATTTCCCGCCGATGAAACGAGCTAAGTCGTCCAAACTTTCTCCCGAAACCCTGGATTTGATGAGGCTGAGACGCGAGATGCCATCTGCTGCTGTTGCTTCGCCGAATATCAGGCTCTCTCCAAGCGGATACGAAAACTCGTTCGCAGGGACCTCCGCTGTTTCAATACAAGGTTCATTAAGGACCTTATTGAACAGAACAGGGGGCCCAAAGTTTTCCAAAAACCACTTGGGAAGAGCCATCTGGTTAAGCTTAAGACAGCAGATGGGCAATTACTTGCGACTCGCCCACAGATCCTGGAAGAGGTTGAGAAATTCTATGGACGACTGTATTCATCGAGCGCTCATCAGCCACAGACCGAGGACACCGAAGATCCACGTGCCCCACTAAGGCGCCATTATACGCAGGATATCCCGGATGTTGACGTTAGCGAGATTAGTGCAGCACTGGAGCGACTTAGGAATGGGAGGGCCCGGGGATGACGGTATTACGACAGAGCTCTAAAAGCCCGTAGACAGCCCGTCCTTAGGGCATTAGTTGAGCTCTTTAATGCCGTCATCACCAAGGAACTACACCAGAGGCGTGGTCCAGAAGCGTTGTCGTCTTATTCTTCAAGAAGGGTGACAAAACTCTCTTGAAGAATTATAGACCGATAGCGCTTCTGAGCCACGTCTATAAGTTGTTTTCCAGAGTTGTAGCGAACCGTCTCGCCATAGACTTGACGAATTCCAACCACCGGAGCAGGCTGGGTTTCGAAAAGGCTACAGCACCGTGGACCACATCCATACTGTTCGGCAGCTTATACAGAAGACCGAAGAGTATAACCAGCCGCTGTGTATGGCATTTGTGGACTACGAGAAAGCCTTCGACTCCGTCGAAACCTGGGCTGTTCTGGAGGCTCTGCAGCGATGCGGTATCGACTGGCGATATATCGAGGTGATGAAGTGTCTCTCCAACGCAGCGACGATGACCGTTCAGATCCAAGACCAGCGGACAAGACCCATCCAATTGCGTCGTGGTGTGAGACAGGGGGATGTTATATCCCCGAAACTGTTCACAAACGCATTGGAGGATGTCTTCAAGACCCTGGACTGGTCTGAACGAGGCGTCAACGTCAATGGAGAGTATATTTCTCATCTTCGTTTTGCTGACGATATCGTCATCGTGGCAGAGTCATCGGAAGAGCTTGCGGAGATGCTGAACAGCCTAATGAATCTTCCCGACGAGTTGGGCTTGGCATGAATTTGGACAAGACGAAAGTCATGTTCAACAGTCGTGTCATGCCACAACCGATATGCGTCGATGGCGTCCGTCTCGAGGTTGTGCAGGAGTATATCTACCTGGGCCAAACCATCCAACTTGGCCGGCATAACTTCGAGAGGAGGCTAGTAGGAGGATTCAGTTGGGCTGGGCGGCATTCGGTAAGCTACGTCATGTCTTAACGTCAACTATTCCGCAATGCTTAAAGACGAAAGTCTTTGAGCAATGCGTCCTACCCGTACTAACATACGCAGCTGAGACATGGACACTGACTGCGGGATTGGTTCACAAGTTCAAAGTCACTCAACGCGCAATGGAGCGAGCTATGCTTGGAGTCTCTCTTAGGGATAAGATCAGAAATGATTTAATCCGTAAGAGAACTAAAGTTACCGACATAGCCCGCCGGATCAGCAAGTTGAAGTGGCAGTGGGCTGGTCACGTATGTCGCAGAACCGATGGCCGTTGGAGCAGACGAGTTCTGGAGTGGAGACCGCGTCTTGGCAAGCGTAGCGTAGGACGCCCTCCGGCCCGATGGACCGACGACTTGCGGAAGGTCGCTGGTGGGAGCTGGATGAGAAAAGCGGAGGACCGGGATATCTGGCGCAAAATGGGGGAGACCTATGTCCAGCAGTGGACTGCGATAGGTTGAAGAGACCCAACGCTCTTACGGTGAAGGAAAATATCGTGAGGAAACCTGCGCACGCCTGCGAAGAGATTCAAGGGTTGTGCGTGAAGTCGTCAATCCGCACTGTGCCGCGGACGACTAAGGCCTTTACACCGCGTACAGGTAGCCTCGTGCCCTCGGTGGAGACGTTTAATGAGCTGATGATGAGGCTAGTCATGGTAAAAAATGTACCGAAGGTAAGTAAGTATATGGAGCGTCTGGCTCATTGGTGTGAAGTTTGAACTGTTGCCTTCCAATATGGAGGCTGCAGGTTCAAATCCCTATATCTTTTCGAATTTCCGAAGTTATATGTACGTACATCTTTTGTTACGGTGAAGATATCATCATAAGGAAACCTGCGCACGCCAGCGAAGTGATTCAAAGGGTTGTGCGTGAAGTCAATTCGCACTGGTTCACGTGGATGACTTAGGCCTATACACCCTAATTATACGGGTACAGGCCTGAGGATCCAGTAATGAGTTGCCAGTCTTCAATAGAGAATAAGCACCTTTATATAGCTTACCTTTGTTTTCTGTTTTGTTCCACAGTTATGGAGGTGCTGACAAATTGGAAGCTTTACTTGCAGTATTGGCAGAGAACCTCGTCAATGATGCATCAGCAGATGCGGTAAGTTGTTTGGGATTACTGTGTCCCTTCTTTAACAACGAGGAACGAAGCGCTTTGAATCCTCATTTATTATTCGAACAGCGAAACTGAAATTCTTTGTCAACTTTTGTATTTCCCAAGGTCTACAATTTGGGTATCTTCAAGTCGAGTGTAAATAGGTTTCTTCTAGGTCAGCGTGCTTCATTCTAGACAACGTCGATGTTTAACACAGACAATGCGTAGTCAAACACTGGCCTATTTAACGTAAAAAAGGTTGTGTTTTTATCGTTTTCTTCTTCATTAGTGTTTTTTTTTAAATACAGGAGTGAAATCTAGACATTGTCGATAATTTCTGCAATGATTGACAGTAGTTGACCTCAAGCAAAAACCCATGTGTTGTGTGGTATGTGTAAAACATTTAGCATGACGAAAGTGACATTGTGTGATAATTTTCGGCTTAGGACTATATCAAGTGATTGCCTGAAAAGAATGATATATACTTACCTTTGCTGTGTTGCTGTATAAACAGTTATGCTGTATAAACGCCTGTGTTCTGCAGTGGGTCGTAATACGCTGATGATGATTACGTATCCACTTCAGTGAACAACTGAACAACAAATCTACTTTATCTACTTACCAATATTTGAAAAAAAACTTATGTTACAGTTCCTCCGATGGGTAAGCTCTGTGAACAGCAATTTGGCGGACTCGCTGGACTCTGCTAAACGCGCCCACGAAGTCATTAAAGACAATCTCGAATGGAATAGCAACCAGATGGGCGAGGCCTACGAGTGGATAGTCGAGAATGACGCCAGCACAGCCGCTTTGTCGATGGTCTTAGTTCTATTCACATTTGCGCTAACTTTCTTCAACTATTAAGTGCAATTGAGAAAACTCTTGGCGATTTTTAAATATTGGCGGCGTATCATTGGTCGATTCTTGTAGACCGTTTAAACATGGTAATAGTTTCTGTGATTATTTTTTAAGAAATTATTCTTGTATTTTAAAAAAAANCACTATACAATAAAAAATTGGAGTGTCTTTTTGTAATATTAAGAAAAAAATATATAAAACATGGAATATAAGCTTCCTTTATTTTAGAAAATAAATTTCATTTTAGAATAATTAATAATTCTTCCACGCGATGGCCGCGCGTCGTGTGAACTGCAAGCTTTTTATGTTAAGTTTACCTGCAGGAGAATATCTTAAAGCGCGGTTAATGCCGCGGATACAGCTAATTATAATATTTCTTGCACATTCCAGAAATCCGAACATACCCCGAGACCTCCGACCGGCAGTATACTGTACCATGGTACGAGACGGTGGCGACGATATAAGAAGTGCATTATTGCAACACCTCGAGAGCGAATCAACGATGTACGAAAGAGTCGTCATACTAGAAGCGTTGGCATGCTCTCAAGACGGCAATTTCATTAACACGTAAGTTATAAGTAATAACATAGGCACAGGTGATAACAATAAACCCAACCAAAGACGCAAAAACGTTTTTTCTGGTTTGTACCGTAAAGGAGTGACTAGGTGGTAGAGTGATTCGGTACGAGTCATCAAGGTAGGTACCTTAATGACTCGTACCGAAATTTTATAGATAAACGTCCATTACTATCGCTCTGTCACCACTGAACACCGGGCAAAACTGAGGCCAAACGTCAACCCATTTGGAATTGAACAAGAAATGATAGAATACAATAGGTCAAATAATGTAGGAACATATCGATGGCCCAACGAATAAATGTGCCAGAGCTCTAACCTAAAAAAATATTTTTCATATATTTCGTTGATATGACATGTCATGAACCTATATATTTTTTTAGAATATTTTAGATTTGAAATCAGGCTTCTATAGTACAAAATTTGTTTATTCTACAAAAATATTTTTTTTCATATCACACGAATAACAAAAGATGCGCCTGCGCCTTATGATATTGCATAATATTGTTTCTTTAAATACACCAGAATAAAATATTATGTCAATTGGTCGCTCAAGTCTATTATTTTCTTCAAGGAATAAACTCTTACATGATTTATGAGTCATAAACGTTCTTTCATCTTTACAAATATGAAAAAGCACCACAAAATATACAAGAATAAATGTGTAGATGGTCAGTGCACGGCTCAATAAAAAAAACATTTACGCTGAATAACCGTGCAACGTTTCACTACACTTGCTTGTGCTTCACGTCTGGCAAGAATAAACGTGCAAGAATACAATCAAGAAAAAAATAAGGAAAACATCGTAAGAAAACCTGCGCACGCCCGCGAAGATTCAAAGGTTAAGCGTGAAGTTGGCTAATCCGCACTGGGCCCGCGTGGATGACTAAGCCCGATACGTGCCCCTCTGTGGGGACGTTTAATGAGCTGGTTGTGACAAGTTGAGTACAACATAAAAAATAATATTGGCGACTACGAACACTGAATCATAAATATTCTTCCAGGTACCTTCAAGAGACAATAGCTGCAAACAGCCCTTACAGCATCGAAGAGAAGTCAAGGATATTCATCGCTATTGCTGAAAGCAATTTCGCAAATGCGCAAATTGCTATGGACTTCATAAGCACGCAGACAAATCAGATTAGAAATAGGTTTGTAAAGATTTCTTACTGTGGAATTGTCCTGATATTTGGGAATGAAATCATTTTTACATTTAATTCAATTTAGATAATTAATAGATAATACGTTAACAATAGGCTAGCCACTGAGCGTCGGTGCTCAATGTTGTGGACTGTCGCCCTCCTACCGGGAGGGCTGAGGTTCAAATCCCGTCACGTACCAATGTGTTTTCGAATTTTCGATAAATATATGTACGTACCCAACGCTCTTACGGTGAAGGAAAATATCGTGAGGAAACCTGCGCACGCCTGCGAAGAGATTCAAGGGTTGTGCGTGAAGTCGTCCAATCCGCACTGGGCCCGCATGGACGACTAAGGCCTATACACCCGCGTACAGGTAGGCTCGTGCCCCTCGGTGGAGACGTTTAATGAGCTGATGATGAGGCTAGTCATGGTAAAAAATGTACCGAAGGTAAGTAAGTATATGAAGCGTCTGGCTCATTGGTGTGAAGTTTGAACTGTTGCCTTCCAATATGGAGGATGCAGGTTCAAATCCCTATATCTTTTCGAATTTCCGAAGTTATATGTACGTACATCTTTTCTTACGGTGAAGATATCATCATAAGGAAACCTGCGCACGCCAGCGAAGTGATTCAAAGGTTGTGCGTGAAGTCAATTCGCACTGGTTCACGTGGATGACTTAGGCCTATACACCCTAATTATACGGGTACAGGCCTGAGGATCCAGAAATGAGTTGCCAGTCTTCAATAGAGAATAAGCACCTTTATATAGCTTACCTTTGTTTTCTGTTTTGTTCCACAGTTATGGAGGTGCTGACAAATTGGAAGCTTTACTTGCAGTATTGGCAGAGAACCTCGTCAATGATGCATCAGCAGATGCGGTAAGTTGTTTGGGATTACTGTGTCCCTTCTTTAACAACGAGGAACGAAGCGCTTAGAATCCTCATTTATTATTCGAACAGCGAAACTGAAATTCTTTGTCAGCTTTTGTATTTCCCGAGGTGTACAATGGGGGTCTTCAAGTCGAGTGTAAATAGGTTTCTTTTAGGTCAGCGTGCTTCATTCTAGACAACGTCGATGTTTAACACCAGACAAGGCGTAGCCAAACACTGGCCTATTTAATGTAAAAAAGGTGTTATTTTTATCGTTTTCTTCTTCATTAGTGTTTTTTTTAATACAGGAGTGAAATCTAGACATTGTCGATAATTTCTGCAATGATTGACAGTAGTTGACCTCAAGCAAAGACCCATGTGTTGTGTGGTATGTGTAAAACATTTAGCATGACGAAAGTGACATTGTGTGATAATTTTCGGCTTAGGACTAATTCAAGTGATTGCCTGAAAAGAATGATATATACTTACCTTTGCTGTGTTGCTGTATAAACAGTTATGCTGTATAAACGCCTGTGTTCTGCAGTGGGTCGTAATACGCTGATGATGATTACGTATCCACTTCAGTGAACAACTGAACAACAAATCTACTTTATCTACTTACCAATATTTGAAAAAAAAACTTATGTTACAGTTCCTCCGATGGGTAAGCTCTGTGAACAGCAATTTGGCGGACTCGCTGGACTCTGCTAAACGCGCCCACGAAGTCATAAAGACAATCTCGAATGGAATAGCAACCAGATGGGCGAGGCCTACGAGTGGATAGTCGAGAATGACGCCAGCACAGCCGCTTTGTCGATGGTCTTAGTTCTATTCACATTTGCGCTAACTTTCTTCAACTATTAAGTGCAATTGAGAAAACTCTTGGCGATTTTTAAATATTGGCGGCGTATCATTGGTCGATTCTTGTAGACCGTTTAAACATGGTAATAGTTTCTGTGATTATTTTTTAAGAAATTATTCTTGTATTTTAAAAAATAATTTTTAAGTGAGTTCTACCAAAAAGGTACTTACCTACTTTTTTATTTTACATCAATTAAAAAATAAATATGAATGTCCCACTTAACCCTTTGACCGCTAGAGACGACTTTAAGCATGGCATACAATAGTATTTCCATTCTGTCTGGAATCCCGGCGGTCAAAGGGTTAAAATTGCTATTGGGAAAAACTACTTTTTAGTTTGTTATTTTTTTTTAGGAAGAAAATTAATACAATATCCATAAGATATTTATTTTAAGGTTTATTATCAAGTTTTATTCTAATATTTTTATGCGTATAGCTTAAAGTTATAATTGGGTACATAAGAAGTAATGTAGTCTGGTGAATGGGTAGGTACAGTCAATTAGAAAATATTATTTTTATTATTTGTTATATTTATGTACACGGGGCGGGATTAGAAACTTTATGCTATCTTTATTGATAACATTAAAGTTTCTGACATATATCTTATTTCTAACAATACTTTATTAATTTAGTATTATATAGATTGCAGAATGATCACATTATATTACATGGCTAATGTAATATATTTGTTTGATTTTTGAAACACAGTTCGTTGTATATTTCACGATATATTCGCTAATAAATATGTCGATGAAAATTAAATGTGAATTAAGGATATTATTACTAAGTGTGTTATCGTTAGTCAAAATTGCACAAAGTGAAAATAGAAAGTTAATCAAATAGCATGTAAGGTAAAAGATAAATTGCACAAAGTGAATTATATTAAAAAATAAATTTAGATGTAAGTTTTGTATTAACGTCATTTTTGTATTAGATTGCACCTTAATTCTATCAAAAATATATTTATTATAGCAAATAATACGAAATATATAATCGTAATATTAACTGAAAATTTAATGTGTTGTCCATCATATTAAAATTGCACAAAGTGAATAAATTACCAGGTGTAATATTATTTTTATTAAAGTTAAATAAGTTATAATATAGATTAGGAAAATCAATTAACGTAGCTATTTACATATATGAACATAGTAACCTAATGATTCATTTATAATTACATATATTGAACATAGTAACCTAATGATTCATTTAATCGTAGTTGTAACATTGAGATAAATATAATATATCAATGAGTTGTAATAAGTTATTGTTAAAAATAATATTTCTAATTAAGAGATTTTTTACTGCATTTTCACTTATATTTTACTATTATTACAAATATATTGATACATAGGAATAATTAGGTCATAAATTCATAATTAATTAATCATACATTAGATAAGTGTTATCCTATTGCATTTTTATATTAAATTTGGAGCAATCGCGTCCTCTTGCTTCAAATTTTATAAATATAATAATTATAATTAGTAAAAAATAAATTAAAAATTAATCTTTAAGTCTTTTTTTGTTAAATATTATATGCATTAATTAAGGTATAGCTTAAGGCACATTATATTTAATTGACTTTTAAAAATAAACAGTCAATATGTACATATTACAAATTTTATTTAATTATTATATTATTAACATATATTGTTTAACATAATAAATTAGATTTAGAAAACGAGATATTTTTGTTTTATTTTTCTGATTTAATTCAGTTATTATACGATGACTAGATAACGTATATTATTACCTATACATATACTATTGAACAATTTAAATTATTGATATTGTTAAAAATAAAATAATCCTCTTGTAAGGCGAAAAAAATCATTATGAATATTAATTCACTACTTCCATTATACCTTTTAATTGATCGTTTAAGCTTCAATTAATTGAAAAATAAAAATAAAGTTATGAGACCTTTGAGTCATAATTTTAATCTTCACAGTGAATTTAAAAAAGTCGGTAAGAATGTGCTATAAATAGCTGTAATAAGCGGGGCAGATGACCTCCGGATACTAGAAAGGGGTGTTAGTTAGAAAAATCGACTAAAATAAGTTTTATATTTAGTTAACTTCT
This sequence comes from Leucinodes orbonalis, assembly GCA_019425675.1. Taxonomy (NCBI): domain Eukaryota; kingdom Metazoa; phylum Arthropoda; class Insecta; order Lepidoptera; family Crambidae; genus Leucinodes; species Leucinodes orbonalis. The sequence goes on from PQWD01004529.1 coordinate 61,664, forward strand.
AAAGTATAGTGCTTAAAAATATTTAAAGCGCTAAAATATATAGTAATGTATTAAGTATTAACATTAATTAATATAATTACACATGTCTTGGAAACACTCGACACAATTGCAAAATATTATTACTGTTACAATGGAAAGTATCTCCACCAAAATATAATCTTCTTTAAATATCTAATATTATATTATTATCCAAGAAGGTATTATTTGTTTGTATTGCAATTTCAAGATTTAAAAATTACAATTTTTTAAGGATGTTATTATAAAAACAAAACTTCAAAATAATCATTTTACTCACAGAATAAATATCAGTCTCACATTATATCGCACTTTTTAAGAAATATATCAGCTTAGATGCTTACAATGTAACATCGTGATAAAGGCCTACTTAATACTAGATACCAGAATCACCTAGTATCGAGATTAGAACTCAATAAGTCATCATTACTTAAAATAATTTTAGAAGCGTGGGAAATGCTATTTGCCAATCTTACACACGGCGCGCGTTTTCTTCCTGTGTTGGTATTGGTCAGTATGTCTGGTTTAGTTGAATAGTTCCGTCAATAATAATGGAAACAATGTGTCCTTAATGCTGGCCAAGATTCAGGACGCGCCTTATTAAGTGTGTGGGTACTACTGTAAATTCTTGTGACGTACCTATATCATGAATTTTCGTAATTTTCTTCTCATTGAGTTCTTGCTAAAGCCATAAATAGACTTAATTTTCCAGGTATAATAAAAAAACAAATGTAACTGTTGGAACTAGTCGTCTACGGCGGTTTAGGGTTAAACAACATAAACTTAATTCACAAGAATTATCGCATATTTGACCTCATAATTATTATTTATGATTTTAATAACTTAAATCATTATTTCGGTATCATTAAATGAAATTCATTAATTTCAATTGAGTTAAATAAATAAAACATACAACTGTTATTGCAGTGGTCAGTATAACAATATCGATAAGTTTTGCTTCGTACCCGATCCTGTCAATGCGCTCTTCTCTGTCGACTGAAAGAAAATATTAGTTATAAAACATACTATTGAACATGAAGTTGGCTTCAACATCAACACATATGGCGTCCACTGCTGATAACTTTATGCCATTGATACACAAGGAAGGAAAACATCGTGAGGAAACCTTCATTCACGCCTACGAAGAGATAAAAAGGTTGTGTGTGAAATCGTCCAATCCGCACTGGGCCCTGGACAACTAAGGCCTAATCACCCTATACGGGCAGGCTCGTGCCCCTCGGTGGGGACGTTTAATGAGCTGATGATGACACAAAGAAGAAGGCATCCACAGCTGAACGGAGAACTCCCCTAGTGATTTCCAAGCGTGCAATCCAGTACGCCAGCAGTTGACTTCCCTCGGATTCCCGCCCTCATAATTGGGCCAAAGTTCCGCTATTTTAAAATGAGCCCATTCTTTATTAAGTTCCAATAAAGTAGTATAATGCCAATTTAAAATTTCTACAAACAATTGAGACACAATAATTAGTCCATGTCTGACGTGCGTTTACATAATGTTTTTTATAATACCTATTCAGACACAATAAATAAATTATTTATTTGACGACTCATTTGGTGTTGCGGTTTAGACGTCGACTGCTACACAAGGGTTCCGGGTTCGATCCCGGACACTACATTAACTGTGTGTATGAACATGTCGGTTTGTATTGGTCTGGGTATTTTTTGTATAATATGTATGTATTAAAAGTTTAAAAGTATGTTTATCCGTTGTTTAGTACCCATAATACAGGTTTGACGCTTAACTTGGGGCTAGATGGCGCTGTGTGAATGTCAGTGGATATTTATTTATTATTAATTTATGTATTAACGAAAAAGTTTATAAGTATGTTTATTTTGTTTAGTCTCCATATAATCTCTAATGGTAGATGGCGCTGTGTGAATGTCAGTGGATATTTTATTATTAATTATCAATCTGTGTTTAGAGATCTACATACGCTTCCTTTTCGTTACTGGATGCCACTCGGACACCAAAAGACCCATCGGCCATTAGTTCACTTGATTTTGTTTTATTTTATAGGTATGAATAATGACGCTCTCACGGTGAAGGAAAACATCGTAAGCAAACCTGCCAATCCGGCAAAAGTCGGCCAATCCGCACTGGGCCCGCGTGGACGACTAAGGCCAATACACCTTATACGGGTAGGTTCGTGCCCTTCAGTCAGGTCGTATGAGCTGATGAAAAAACTATTCTCCTAACTTTTAAGATAGAGTTCAATGAGAAAGAATAAAAACTTACCACAGTGTTAGGATCAGGGTCGAATGTGGTCATCGTCATGTTCTCCGGCCGTGGCTCTCCACTGGGATATCATATAGAAAGTGGTTTTCTTTACGACTGGAAAAAGTAATAAACGATATTTTATCAACATACTATATGAACAACCCCGTCGGGTATAGTTTAGGGCAAATCGAGGGTGTACCGGAGTAAATGAATACTCTGTTATGTACACAGCGATTTATTGTTAGTCTAGGTATATATGTGGTTCCAGAAAACACATGCTTGCGAGATATAATAGCGTACAACGTCATCTATTAGATCAATTAGTAAAGTATTCAAATTCAAATCATAAATAGAACAAGTGGAACGTACACTATAGGACTTGTTATTTTCAAAGATGTTGCTGAGGCTGCTAGCCATAGATTCTGCTGGACTCTTTAAGCAGTGACATTTCATATTATTTTATATTTCAGGCAAGGTTATTGTCATATTTTCAGTTTGTAATCAATGATATTCTGTACAGGTATATATAGGTAGATACGCCACCCGTGCCTTAAAAACGAACCGCCAAAGAGAATACAGTTGTATACTCTTTGTTAAGGTAAATGTACGCTCATTCGAAATATGTGTATGTGTGCTGCCACTGCATTCGGAACACTTTTTTCAGCTGTTTTGCAAGCATATCACGAATCTATACTTTTGACATCATTGTTTGTAATAAGGGCAATTAAAATTATTTTATTCAGTCGGCTCTTACACTAGCAGCAATATTGCTAGTTTGGCCATTTTAGCTGTACCAATATTTACGTGCATGGACATGTCTGTTTGTATTGGTCTTGGATTTTGCTATGTATAATAAGTTTGTATTTACAAACATTTATATAAGTATGTTTATCCGTTGTTTAGTCCAATTACAGGCTAATAGTTTGGGGCTAGGCGCTGTGTAAAGGTCTTTTGAAGCTATTTATTTAGATAGACTGCGATAGGTGATAAAAGCAAGTAAGAAGCCTGAATCTATAAACAATATATATACTTACACTGCTTCTATAGCAAATTTCCTGTCATCCATTTCGTACGCATTATAATTGTCACCGTACAGTGAAGTTTCCCTTGTCTTATACGAGACGTAATAACATGCCCGCCTTGAATCCGGGTCAATCCTGCACGGAAATAAAAAAATGATGAGTTCTAAAACTTAAAACAGAAGCCAAGCCGCGGCCAAAAGTTAGTAATATAAATTAATGAATATATCTATTGAGCGTCGGTGGATCATTAGTGTAGTCTGGCATCAGATCTGGAGGGTGCAGGATCAAATCCCGCCACGTACTTTTGAAGTAATACGTACGTTAAGCCAACGCTTATACGGTCAAGAAAAATATCGTGAGGAAACCTGCGCACGCCTTCAAAGAAATTCAAAGTTGGTACGCGAAGTCGGCCAATCGATGACTAAGGTTATACACCATGGTAGGCTCGTGCCTCTCGGTGGCGTACAAGTATTACGTAACACAATTTGTTTTTTTTTTGGTTTTACAATTTGTTAGGCTCGTTATTGAGTCGCAATTAATAGCCTATGACACCTACCTAGTTAATTCTAGGTAAGTACATTTTCATCACAGTACCAGTCACCAGATATACCGTGAAATACGAGTGATATAATTCTACATTTCGGCATACTACATGCCTCCCCCTAAAACTTTTTTACTTTTGTCTTCTGCATTTCGCACGCAGAGTCTGTTTAAAATTATATTCGTTTTTTCGTGTTTTGAATACTATTATTACTATACCTCGTTTACATTAAAAAATACTTCCATTAATCCGCTCCTTTGAATAACTTATCTCTAATTACCTGTGATTTCTCGTGCGCCATTGCCTGTACAGATGTTCAGTATAATCTAGACATTTCTGGTAAGCAACGGCGCAGGCGAGCTCGATCACTTTACTCCTAAACAGTCTAGAATATCTATGTTGCTCTTTGCTGTGAATCAGTTCTTTGTATATTGATACAATTTTCTTGCGGATAAACGTCTGAAAATAAAACAATACAAATTAGTAATCGTTTTGCTGAAGGAAACCGTATACCTAAACGTGTTTGCGTTGATATACACACAAATATCACCCCGGCTCAAGAATAATATAGGCAATGGAACCACTGAATGTTCGACTGACTTCACAATTATGCAACTTCACTGTATATTGTTCTGGATAACTAGTTTATCATAAGCATGGCCAGTGGCTTGCACTCCAAATATGCACATAAGCAGTGCATACCCTGTGCGTCCAGAAACCTGGAAAATCGCCCGTTTTCCTCTACAGATTTGAAACCAGGCGATCTGCTATCATCAACAGCGCTCATTTGACAAAATAAATTTTTATTGTTGTTGCTATTAGTGTTAGTCATTTGCATACCACTCAAAATGTCTGTGCACGTCACTGCATGGTCCTATCATCAATAAGTTCTCTCAATACGTATAGAAAATTACTCAATGATTTAGGTAACTGTAGCTTTAATCACATTCATGAAACAAGAAATATAGGTGCCTAACAATGGATGTTGCATGTATGCACATTTGGTATTTTAGATTTTGAACAGGAGTTTATGAACATATACTTGTATAATAGAAATGAAATTACAAAGGATACTTAGGAGGCAGGTTCAATCCGCCACGTCTATTCGGAAATTCAAAATTATATCTACGTTATCCGACGCTCTTACGGTGAAAGAACATTGTGAGGTGCCAAGCCACTCCGTCCTGGACCATGCGGGCCCAGGACGGCGGGGACGGCTAAGGCCTGCACCACAGATTTATAAACTAAAGGAAGATAAGGCAGCGCAGTAAGAACATAATGGGTGCGGGTGTCCGCTCTAAAATATCCCTACTTTAGTTTATGAATCTGCGGCCTGCACCCTTTACGGGTAGGCTCACAGATTTCCCAATACAGGAGATGGGGCAAGCCGCGTTTAAAGTGCGACAACTGTAAGCTCAACGAGCATACACTCTGTGACGCTCTGTGAGACGAGTCAAGACGCACGAATATTAGAAGAAAATTCCGTTTTTTTTCCAAAATGCCATCCTGTGCAATTGTAACATGCCATCATCGCAATGAATCAGTAAATTTACCAAGAATATATAACTTTTCACAAAGAACCGAAAAGAAATTGCGACACTGGACTGCCTATAAACATGGCGGCTTGTCCAGTCTAATGTATATTCTGATGTCTGTGGGTAGGCTCGTGCCCCTCGGTGGGATGTTAAATGAGCTGATGATGATGACTTAGGAGAAGTTAGATAAGTGCGTAACGTTTTATATGATAAAATCATGAGTGAAATTCATACGATATAAATAATTAGATGGATTAAATAACGTAACACACACCGAGTACTGAAAAATAATGCTTAAGCCATTAAGACAATAAACAACTTAATTTAACCGAACACATATTTTATGCTCTAACAATTGCAGGGTTCTATAGTTCGTAAGAAGTCTGGTATACTACCATGGACGTATAAAAATACGGCCGGAGTCTCAACAGAAAGAACGAAAGTGTGTCTAATGCGGCAGTTTTTGTAAGAAAGAAAGGACAAATACTGAGACGTTTGGCTTGCATTTGTCAACGACACGAGAAAGAAATTAACCATTTACTTTTAATCTTCATGTGATTCTGTATAAAACTTGTTACACGAGTCCGTCGATAATATGGCAGATGAAGTTATAATCCTTGATGGATGGGGAGACGCGCGCGTACGCAGTCCCCACTATCAAATATACGCGTCCGAGTTATATACATTAGGGATATCGCAAAGGTCAACTATTCCGCAGTGCAATGGAACAGTCTCACCTTGGGGAACCGCCTTCTTGATCACGGTGTCCCCTACGCCAGGTAAGTATGAGTTAATTTTTTTTTTTTTTTTCGGAATGACTTATTGCTGTTGGCCGCAGGTGGCCTTCACAGCTTCACCGGACAATTGGCGAGCGTAGATGGCTCTCAGCCCAAAATTTATGCACAGGGCCTAGGGTGTCCCAGAGTGGGACGCGAACCTCGGCTTAGGGCGTTGCTGGGGAGGGCTAGGTAACCTAGTATAGTTTGGGAGAAAACGACGGGCACGGCTGGTCGACCTACAGGATTCGCGGCGAAGGCCCCGCCGGCGGGGACGGATCTCGGCTTGATGTGTTACGTGTGTTCTGAAGCAATTGAGATGCTTTACGCTTTTTGTCAGTCGCAATGGCAACATCGGATCATCTGGATCGTCGAGCACGTCCGGGGGACGTCTGCGTTGAGTTGATGAGTTAAATAGACTGGCCTTAGGAAGTCATGTTTCTGTGAAAAATTTTGCTTGCGCGAACCAATGACGCACAGCGCCATCTAGTAACGAAGTCGGGTACTGCAAGGTCTGCTTTTGGGTTCACATTTGTTTTACATTGGGATATGGGACTGCTTGCTACTGCCCAAACCATCAGAATTGTAAATAAAATATGTATTTCCTATGTGTGCCATGTTACATTCGATGAGATCAAAATAATTTCGAAATTTTCATGAAGATGTTTTGCATCTGTTAAAAGAAACAATTTAAGCGTTGATACTGTATTTAAACGTATATTTTTTTATATAGATCTTCAGCTTATTTGATAGTTCATTATAAGCTGTGTATCACAGATTTCCCAATACAGGAGATGGGGCAAGCCGCGTTTAAAGTGCGACAAATGTAAGCTCAACGAGCATACACTGGCTGCCAGTTTACGCTCTGTGAGACAAGTCAAGACGCACGAATTTAGAAGAATTACATTTTTTTTCCAAAATGCCATCCTGTGCCTTGTAACATGCATCATCGCAATGAATCAGTAAATTTACCAAGAAATTAATAACTTTTCACAGGTAAGAACCGAAAAGAAATTGCGACACTGGGACTGCCTATAAACTTGGCGGCTTGTCCAGTCTAATTGTATATTCGGATGTCTGTGGCTGTGTATAGTATTTCAGTATTTCACGAAAATGTTGTACCCAACTGACCCATTGATAATATCAATAGAGCTATTAATATTACAAATAATTTCCGAGGTCAACTAGCCATTTTTGTAGCACTAGCTCTTAGCCATAACAATATTTATTTTATTTCTAACTTGTTCAAAGTAAGCAGCTATACTATACGCACCTGCCACTCAATGTAAGTGTTCTTAGTCATTGCGCAGTCAGCATTTTCGATCATCAACATCTCGTATCCAGAAGCCACGGATTCCCATACCATAAGGCTAGTTTCATGCTCCAAATAGTCCATTATCCTCATAGCCAAGCCTTGGGATATATCTCCGGATATATAAAGAGCGAATACGTCGTTCACTATCTGCAACCATAAACTTTGAGAAATACAACTAAAAATACAAAAAACTACAAATACTTAACTTTGTTTATACCAGAATTTTAGTATTTGACAATTTAGAGAACTAGTTCTTCGAAAATTTAATAACACTTGGGAAAATGACCCCAATTATCACCGAGTTTTCTATTTTAAATTATATTTTCTATTGTGAATAACAATTTATAGGAATACGTAATTGCGTAAAATATTTATAGTATTTAGAATCAGGTGCAGTTTTCGAATTAATAAATATTTTCGACAACAACAAAGTCGTTCTCTCTTCTGTGAAAAAGAAAATTACGTAGTTTTATCATTATATCTAGATATCTTTGAAACTGCAGGAAGCTTTGAAGTTGTAATTAGTTTAGTAAGGCATTAGTTTCACTTGTTGCATTGATTTTCTATTTTCTTTCCGCAAAAAAATTCATGCGGATATTTTAATTTTTCAATAACCAATTATACATTATAAGATTTATAAGTATTTCAGATAATTTTAATCTTTGAACATAAACGAACGCAATAAGGAAAAATATGGAGTAAGAACGTTACGAAAATTCATTTCTTTGCTGTCATGTACAACATACGGAAATTTAATACTGACCATACGCTATATTTATCTCACTTACCTGTGCTCTATTCAATTCATCTATCAAAAGCATGTCTTCCTTCAATGTTTTCGAAATCAATATCCAAGTCCATTCATCATAATTCACTCGGTAGTATCCTGTAAATAATAGCATGCTTGGATGAAATATTGTTTAAAGTACCTTAATCCCTCAATTCGTATCAAAATAATAGGATTAACAATGAACATTATGTATCTAATAAAAAAAGTTGAATCAATTTATATATTCTTCGAATGGAAAATATAGGAAGATGGTCACAACTTTTTAAGTTCTATTCATTTAATGAGCACACATATTATTATTACCTGTTTGGATCTTGTATAATTGCATTTTCTTTTTTGATCGTTTTCTAAAGGTATCCACATCTAGTTCTAAAACTAAAGAACTAGCCTAGCACAAAACTTTGCAATAACTAATTAAAATCTGGGGGCACGGCAGTGCCCCCGCCAAGTCGAGCGCGAAGCAAACACTGCCGTACCATCCTTTACAGGATCCATTTCGCCGCATTTTCAGGCCCCGATTTGAGAACCTTTGGATAATACCAGAGCGCTGAAATTTTCGTCATCTAGTAAGATATAATAACTTACTTTAAATCCAAAATTTCAAGTCTGTAGGTCATTTAGTTCCGACGTTAAGCGAAAGCAAAGTTTCGCATTTTCGACAGACACTCACTCACTCACTCATGATCATCAAAATAGAACTAGTACTTCCCATTAACTCAGAAAGCTGAAATTCGGTACAGAGTTAGGGTTTAATGGCTACATAAAGGGAAAACTATGAAAACTTCGAAAATCTGGAGTACCTGGTGACCCTGCTTAGATAACAAAATCATCAAAATAGAACTAGTACTTCCCATTAACTCACAGAGCTGAAATTTGGTACAGAGTCAGGGTTTAATGGTTACATAAAGGGAAAACTATAATAACTTGGATAATCGAAGATCTGGAGTACCTGGTGACCCTGCTTAGATAACAAAAGAGCCCAGCCAAACTATAAGAGATTGACATACCGCCTTTAAACAATATATATTTAACATGGTGGGCCGCTTCATCCGATGTCAAAAATCGGGGGCACGGTAGTGCCCCCGCCAAGTCGAGCGCGCTAGACCAATACAAACAGACATGTTGGTGCACACAAATATTTGTAGGTACTGCCCGGGGATCGAACCCGGAACCCTTGGTGTAGTAGCCGACGTTTCAACCATTACACCCAATGGGTCGTCTAATATTCCTTTCAAGTTTCTACAAAAAGAAGTAAAATCCCACCAAAAACATTCTGTAAAAATCTACCAAGTCTCGATGGAGCTGCTTGATTATCTCTAAAAAGTAATGAAATCAAGACAAAGACGTGCAAGTCTAAGGTTCCTTACTGCAATTAATTAATTATTATAGTTAATGTTGTGTGACTTGGCCGTTGAACATTCTTTATACGTTAGTGGCTTTATCAAGCCTACAATCGATGGGCTATTGAATCACCGTTTTCCAAGTGGCAAATTTGTACCGTCAATGGGTAGCGGTTCTGGCGACAGATTGGTGCAATTTTGTCATGAAGCACCTAGTTTTGTATCCTTGTGTACTCTTCAACGGCCAAGTCACACAACATCAAACCATAATAATTAATTAATTGCAGTAAGGAACCTTAGACTTGGCACGTCTTTGTCTTGATTTCATTACTTTTTAGAGATAATCAAGCAGCTCCATCAAGACTTGGCTAGATTTTTTACAGAATGTTTTTGGTGGTATGAATCAATACAGTTAAAATCTCAAGCTAAAATAATTCCAAATGACTATTCACAGTAGGTATTACATTACTATTCACAGTAGGTACTTTTCTTTGAAGTTGGCCGACTCAATGTTATGTGCTAGTTTTTATAATTGTCTGTACATATTTCACATCATAATGCATATAAACATAACCTAACCGGTTGCCAACAATAAAATATGTATCAAATCATAGTGGGCGGAACGCTGCAACGGAGCGAAGGCCTTTACTCCGCCCAGTAACAAGTTCAAGAGCATTCATTGTACAATAATTACAAATCTGATTTGCTTTGTATAATTATTTTAATTACAATACACTAAGAAATTTAAAAGAATAACAACTGATCTTCAGTAGAAAACTTCAGTTGTAGCGAACCAGTGGTAGCCTCATTTGACAGTCACGGTGTTCTCTAAGGATCCAAACTGAATAAAGACTTTTGATTTTGTAAAAAATGAACAATTTCTGTTTTTCCATCGATTTATTAATTAATAGCTGCCATAGTAGCTTTATCAAAATTAACTCTATGTACCTCAATAGAAATTTGTATTTTATAACCTGAACCTAGAAGCGGTATCCGCACAAATATATAATTTAAAAATACGGGAATTGTGGAAAGACAAAGGAAGTTCCAAAAATCTAAATAAGTTATCAGCTCCTAATCCACAATAATTCAAAAGGTCTTGCTTGCGCACAAAGGAGGCAAACCTACTATCTTAGATCGATTAGATTTCACAAGATTTACACTGTAGTGTATAGTAGTAACCTTTATAAGAACTGTTTCAGGACCTAATTATTCCATGACTTTATTTTAAACCTTACTTTACTTGTAGGTATACTAATTATTGTCCTAGTGGTATATGTAAAGTTTGCGGTCAGGATTTGTGTTTTGTTTTCTGAATACTTAGCAAGTATATAAAAACGAACAATGTTTATAAATTCAACGTTATCAACTTTTGTTTATGTGCACTCACCAGAAGTGTTCCTATTCAGCAAGATCCAACCACCGTTCAAGTTCTCCTCGAAGGTGTAAGCGTGGCTATCCACAGTGAACCAAGGTTGGTAGCAGTTATAGCAATTCGAGGTGTTCTGCACCGCATACGACACTGGGATCAGGTAGTTCGACTGCCGACGGTGACCGCTGGGTGTGAATCTCCACTAGAGAAAGAAATAAGTATCTATAGAAGATTAGTTCTCGAATGCCTCACAGAAAACCGGCATGAAACAACATGTGTTTCACTGAATCTGAGTTTAAGTTTAAGGAAATCATGGTATTCTGCCATGTCTGTGGCAGAATACCACGATTTCCAACGTTTCTTTTTTCTCAACATACTTGCTTCAACTGTATCACATTCGGGTTCCTGTTGCGGAATACGCGAACGTGCACTACCGGATACCCAGGGTGCTTGAGCCACGAGTCGAGCACCACCGACGCTCGGGAGCCGTTGTGCCCAGTGAAACACTCCACCGTGTCTTGGTCCAAGCTCACCATGAAGTCTTTCAGCGATATGTACATGCCTCTTCTGTAATGCAAAGGGAGTCAGTGTTATTCATCTTCAACCTATCGCAGTCTTCGGCTGGACATTCTTTCTCTCTCTTCAACCAGTTGCAGTCGACTACTAAACATAGGTCTCCCCCGTTTTGCACCTAATATCCCGATCCTCCGCATTCCTCACCCAGCCACCATCAGTGACCTTTCGCAAGTCGACGGTCCATCGGTCCGGACGTCCTTCGCTACACTTGTCCATACGCAGTCTTTACTTGTACTGCAGACGAGCAGACGTGTACTGGACGCGTCTGCTCCAAAGGCCACCGATTCTGCATCATTCTCCGAAAATAATTCATTATAGACGATAGTGTGGGAAGTGCAGTTCACAATAAAGGCAAGGTTTCATCAATGTCAAATAAACCGGCTGCAAGTTCAAGTACGTTTCTGACACAAAATCAGATACAAGGCTCTTAAGAAGCTTGAAGCAACCTTGAATGGGGTTTCTAGAATATTAACTTGTGAGACTCAAGACAACCTTACCTTTTCCAGGTGATTTTACCAAATAGACGTACCAAGAAGCATTGTACCATCAAGAAGTACATTTTGGGAGCCCTTTTTCATCAAAGAACTTTATGATATTATGATATATGCAAAGTTATCCAGCACTTGGAAGAACTCTGCGAATATATATAATATAGTTAGGAGTAGTCGTAGTGGCTATTCCCATGAGTCTCTTTCAATGCCCGGAATGTACCACGAATAATTGTGAGATTTTGAGTATATTTGATTGTCCAGGATATATGAGGTTAAGAAATAGACGAGGTTGATTTACATCTCGAACTCTATATACGGTTATCAAACAATGAGCATAATATAACGATCCACTGCAGTAAAAGAGTTTTTCCACAGACCATGGCTCTCTTAACTCACCTCTCGGAATTAAAGCGTATTCATCATCATCAGTACAGCCTAAAATGTCCACTGCCGAACGAAGGCCTCCCATAGTAATTTCCATGCGGACCGATCCTCAGTATACACAGATTTAATAATAATATATTCTTAGAACAGTGCTAGTAGTCGGACATCCATTTAATTATTTACCCGACACCTAAACCCTCCCCCTTGACTTGGAATTTCAATGCAAATGAGTAGGTTTTAACCACTACCATCCTTAAAAGCCGGGGCTGACTTGACGTGTCTTCCGACTAGAGATTATGTTTTTCGGTCACCCCATCCGATCCCTGACCATTACAATAGCTGCTTAACTTATTCTTTCATAAGCATGAAATTGTAAATATACAATACCTGTTATTAATATACTTGACTAGTGCGTAATGGAATCTTTCAGTGCCGACGTAGTTCTCAAGCATCCACAATAGAGAAGCAGTCTTCACAGCTACCAGTCCCCGGTACCTCGCTGGGATGTTTGTCATAAGTTCGTTATTAAAAGTCATGAGGGCTGGAGTAGATTGAAGCCAGTCTTGGCTCATAGCGGCATGCTTCATTTCAAGACCATAGTAGCGAAGTGGCAGACGTTGCTTCTGCGGTCTTTGGTTGAAGTCGAACTGTTATAAAATAAGAAAACATCATATTAGCTGTACAGTGCACTTTACAGCTAATATGATCTAGTGTGATAAGTGGAATTTCAAATAAAGGATTCATCAAATAACATCATTTTTAAACGTAAATATTTTTAATTCTCAAATTCAAAAAGATATTGGTGCGTGGCGGGATTTGAACCTGCAACCGCCAGATCGGAAGGCAACAATCCGCAACAATGAACCACCGATGCTCAATACAGGTACAAGGTTAAGGATAAGCAGGACACAATTCAACGCGTTTTTATTGTGTCATTGATGTGTGTAGTAAATAATTATAATAACGTTTATTTCTTTAAATGTACCTGAGTCATGAAATAGTAAGCGAGGTAAGTAGCCACGCCTTCTTTAAACCACTCCTCCCTCCATTTGGTCCGGTCCCACCTCTCCAGGGTTCCCCAGCCATATCCTGCTGAGCTGCTGAGTCAACTCGAAATGCATCTGTTCCGATTGCCCCACACTTGTGTATTGTGGGTGGTTCACGATTCTTATTTCACTGTTGACAAAATGTAAATAATAACAATACTTTCAATCTGTTTCGGGGCTAACTTGTCCCATTTTTCTGTGCCGTTGTGTCTTGTCCTGTTTTTATTGAGTTTTCTGTGTTGTATATATAAGGTAGGTGATTGAGAATGAAGCTAACCTTTAACAAAGGGGAACTTTGTAAAAGGTTAGGTTTATTACTTAGATAAAGAATAAACCAAATGCACAATCACACTCAAAAGTATCCACGGCAAAACTGTGCCCGTCGCGTCAGGTGGGCAAAATTTTTATTCAGTTGCCCTAATCATTATGACATATTTGTGTGCCCGTGTGATTGAATTTTGTACCCTTTAAGTGACGCGTTAAGGTCAAAATTTAAATGAATATGTTTTTGTTATAGATATAACGATTTATAAGTATGTGTAGTGCAGCTCGGACATTTTTTAGTTGACGCTTCTTCGTGATTTATTTTATTTATTTATTTATGGACACAACAAGTAACAATCAAGAAAAATATAACGGTAACTATTGTAGACTAAAAGTAGATTATTACTAAAGAACGTGTTTACACAGCGTGATCAATAAGAAAACGTAAATATTACACATTAAAAAAAAGAATCGTACAGACATATTTAACAAATACAACTCATTACAATATATTATGTATAATTTTTATTTTAGTCTAGAGAGAAGCGCAGCTGAGGCATTGTTTTACCTTGTAACGAAAGCGAACGTATATAGGCTCAAAAATATCTACTTCACGATTATGGTCGTTCTGAAGATTTTCATTGTATTCAAAAAATTCAAAATTCTTTATTCAAATTAGGCTTACAAAAAGCACTTATGAACGTTAAAAAATATAATAAAAAACAATTAAAAATACTAAACTAAAAATATGAATTTTGATGCTTTGAAAAAAAGCGCTTCAGTGGTTTGGCCTGTTGAGAAAGAAACACCCAAGAAAACTCAACAGTGTAGCCTATTTTAAAAACAATCACTTAATGTAACATAAATATTTGTCAATAGTATAGTACCCCTTTTTAGAAAGGTGGTTTTTTATTCTAGCTTTAAACATGTGTAAAGGTAACTCGACAATATTTTGCGGTAAATTATTGAAATATATATATTAATAGTATAGCCAGCACATTCTAACCACTGGATTGAAAAATGGTGTGCTATTTTTAAATATTTGTAATATAAAAGTTACGGGAAAGAGTTCGTGCGTTAAAGTTAAGAAGAGAAAGTAAATTAGATTAGATTGTACATCTACATAGTTAGTTTATGGTTATCAAAGTATTAATGAGATCGTTCCCATCCTCTTCTGAATATTTTTTCCCAAGGCCCTGCTCAAAATTAAAATGCGAATGTTTGGCAGTCAGTTTCCCTTTCATGTTTTAACCGCTGGGGCGTTTTTTATAATATTTAGCATACAATCTGTTATCCCCCAAAATAAAAAACAAGAGTGTAACTTAGTATGAAAATTATGATGAAGTAAAATAATCCCTATTGACTATGACGCAAAACTGTAAATATAACAAAATAAATTGAATGAAATAACAGGAACTCTAAACAAATATGAAATAATTTATATTTAAAAATAATTTATAGGAACTAAAAATCCACTTCTGCGAATTTGAAGACGAAATGCTCGTGATAAACATTTAGAACTGAAATTCATAGGTGCTCATAATAAT
Organism: Leucinodes orbonalis; assembly: GCA_019425675.1. Taxonomy (NCBI): domain Eukaryota; kingdom Metazoa; phylum Arthropoda; class Insecta; order Lepidoptera; family Crambidae; genus Leucinodes; species Leucinodes orbonalis. The sequence continues at coordinate 76,914 of PQWD01004529.1, forward strand.
AATGTAACACAAACTATATACACTTATACCAATGTGCGTACAAACATAATGACAGCTCTATGCAACTTATTGATTGCTATTAAACAATTAGCCTTAAGTACAAAAGTAGTGAAGCTTGAAATTTTAAATCGACAGTTATCCGTTGCGTAGGTTGATTACGACATAGCCCATCAATGACTTCATATAGTGTCAAATGTGTGGGCTGCACCAATTAGAAGACAAGCGTTCCAATATAATTACAGTTTAAGTTATGACAATATACATTTGTAAAGATAAACGCTTTTATTTTCGTGCACTCAATCTGTCATACTTTCTATAATAAAGTACCTAATATGGCTCTAATATGTTAACTTTCAACGTAGTCCGGTGATTAGAGCATCAGGTTAAGATTTTTTGTGCAATCTGTGGGTTATAGGTTATGGTTGTGGGTTGTACATGGGTTCAAACCGAACGGCGAGCACTCATTCTGTGAAAATTAAAGTTATATTATGTTATTGCATGTATTTTTTCTCTCAATAAGCTTTTGCATAACATTCATCTCATCTCATGTTGCACAGTTGATCACGGAAATATGAACTAATTGTAAGGGAAATGGGTCGACTAAGTCCCTTACATTAATTCATATTTCCGTGATGAAGTTATATTGATTTCTCTTAATAACGGATGACATAGAAATTTTTGCATAGCGATAAGATCGCCTCAATTGTACTACTGTTTGTTCCTCTATCAATCATGTTTTATGTTCTGTGATTTATACTTACTTATTGGTGAGCAAATTCCAGCTGCCAATCTCGTAACCGTTAAGGTCCTTAGGCACAGCAACAATGTTGATAGGGCCAGTAGTCAAGGACCTGTCTACCTTCGCATATCCACGGATCAGCTCCAATAAACTCCCGCCATAGTTAAGCATGTAGTACAATTCTTCAGCTGGTAGTCGGGCGCCCATATGACAATCGTATCGTTTGTGTGCTGCGACACAAGACGAACACTCGAGAACTGGGAGTAGTGGAAGCCGATTTGCGAGAGGTACACTTGAGGTGATGGTACGTAGGTCACTACTAGAGTGTTGTCTGGTAATCTGTGGACACAAGCATTTATTTGATTATTTTCATCATTTAGTAAATTATGATACATTTCTAATTTGTTTTTGACTACTGTTGTCAGTAAGGGTCGGTAGAGTTAGTCCGTGTATATTCAGAAGCTTGGCTCTACATGAAATCTGATATCATTTTCACAAGGCAAACCTTATGTGGTCGTCTTGGCAACATTTTACACGAAATGCTATTGGTGGGATCTCATTCATAAAAGATTAACGGAAATTTTTCAGTAGACATAGGTAGATAGCTACTGAGAAGTTTCTAGCTGTAAATTTCTGATTTATACAATAACTATTAAAGGTTTATTTTTTATTTATTACTGAATAATGTGTAAACCTACTTTTTTTGTCAAACAATACACATCGAACATAGCGAGACCCACACATTTTTACGCACACAAATATCCAAATATCAGTAGAAGGCAATATCTTAACTATTACCTACATCAAATGAGTTTAAGTAACGTAAATACATATATTATTCGTTGAAAATAGTGAACAGTTGACGACGCATTATAATGTTCTATGTATTAAACTTTCTTTTCATAATAACTGCGAAGAAATAAAAGGAAATAGAAAAGTACTTTAGCTTTCCCTTACATTGCCGTATGGTAGATTTTATTTATAAAGGGTAAACATACCAGAAGATAGGCTTTAAAAATACAAAGTTTAAGGCCTATGTTTCATACATTGTTAGTATGTAGTACGTTCGGTTAAACAAAATGAATTTCCTCAACTGTAATATAAATTTAAAATGAAATTTAGTACTTTTTATCAATTTCAAATCACTAGTAGGTACATTTTTGAAAAATTACTGTATTATCATAAGAAACTTTTGAAAATACTGCTATATTAAAGACAACATCAAGTTCAAACATTAGTAATCTCAACCAATGTCAGGTTCTTTGTTGCCCGAATTGACGCAACACTGATTTGGAAACAGACTGCGTTGTCATCTTCTATTTGCTTGTTTGACCTAAAGCTTTTTATGTCATTCGTGAACGGGACGGTCAGTGGTAAGTAATACGCCTGACCATACCAAATGCTGTGTTGAAGGAAATTAATAATAGTAAGTAGTCATTATTATCAATCAACACTGTCCTGCGCCCGTACTGGAGACGACAGGTGTTAAGTCTGTAATATGCGGTAATTTTACTAGCTACAGTGCCCTCAGATCACACAGAAGTGCAAAACTCCTAATTCTTGGGACGATATCTGGCACTGCGGTGGTACATACCTAGACGAGTCAGTACTAAGTTTCTAATAAAAGCGTATAGCATCGCTTGCATTGTGCAAAAGTGCATTCGATGCAGTGTGCCGTACATGGATCGGTCCATGCGATGTGAATGGTGTCAATTATTGTGCACGTCTCGTCGGGCAACTCTTTAACTTGTGTTAGACATATTTGGCTGTGATCAGTTTTCGTCAAACTTGCCTCATAGAGAAATGAGGTTACCTACAGGTTATGTCGCATGAGATTGTATTCGAACTTTTTAATTATAGATTAGTTTCTTTATTGCTAAAACGTAACAATACCATATTTAGTTGCATTTTAACCTTAGATAAACAATAAACTATCTATATGCAAAATTCCACTCAAAAAGTGTCCGCGGCAAAAATCTGCCCATCGTGTCAGTTAGACAAAATTTTCGCTACAAAATAACATAGTAGTGTGTTCGAGCCTTTGATTTTGTACTTTTTCTATGACGCGTTAAGGTCAAAATTATAATGAATAATTTTAAATTCTAAATATAACAATAGCTATGTGAATGTGACCGCTTGATGCTATTAGAGCTATTACAAAGTCAAAGACAAAAATCATTTATTCAAATGAGGCTAACAAAAAGCACTTTTGAACGTCAAACAAATACAATAAAAATGTCAGAATACCAAATCAAAGCAAAAAAAATAATTTTTATATTTGGAAAAAGAGCGCTTCAGCGATTTGACTTTACACTTTAGTATTTACGTAAAATAAGAAATATAGCCGTTTTTCATTTATGTCGTATTTTTGTTAGCCCCTTGCACTTTTTAGCCGCTTACCGGGTGCTGTTGTACCCGGGATATTCGACGTGTTAGCTAAATTCCGATCGAAGACTAATCGCGGATAATCTGTTGTTTATGGTAGCAGTTATCCCCGCGAGTCTTTGGCGCACCTTATGAGTGTACAAATAGTGAAGAATTCAGCACTATTTGTACTGTAGGTACGGTACGAGAACGACTCCCTTTGTCTTCTATATTTGTTTGTAGATATTAGGAGCATTTCTTATGACAATAGAACTTTTGAATTGAATGAACTTTTGAATGTTAAAATGTACAGGACGGCAAGACCTGACGGTCAGTGATACGCCTGTCAGAGTAAAGTAATTTTTAACATAATTAAAAATCTTACATGTCCTGCTTGAACTGTTCAGAGACGACGAGACTGGTGTTATAAACACCGATATTCGCCGGTGGGATGTGAACGGCGAATTTGAACTTGGAGTCGAAGCGAGGGTGGCTGAAGCAAGGGATGAAGTATTTCGCATGATCCGGAGAGAGACGCGTCTGAAGCATATATCTGAAAACAAAGAAAAGGTTTTATAAATAACATCTAGAGATATTTATGTAGCGCGTCTCGACACTGAAACTCGAAATCATAATACATATATTCATTGTAGGTAATATTTTTTAAATTCTCAATTTGTTATCTATGGTGCTCTGGCCCCTAATGTAACTACCGTATTCCAGTATACAAAAATAACCTTAATAAACTTAAATCATTTTCTCAGATATATTGAACAGCTAATGTTCAATATATTGTAGAAAATGACCTCTTATGAGGGTAAACGAGGGTTAGTAATTTATAATTTTAAAAGGAAGAAATCTCTATTTGTGAAGTAAGGTAAGTACTTGAATGTATTTTTTGTAGATCAAAATCTTAAGAGAAAATAACTATTTTATTTTCTTGTTGGTAAAGTTCTCGTAAAGATAGTAATCATCGCCCTCAGCTCATTAAACTTCCCCACCGAGGGACATAACACCCCACATAGGGTGTATGTATAGTAGCCTTCAGTCACAGTACTTAGTACACAGTAGTTCACGCACAACCCTTGAATTTATTTGTGGGAGTGCCTAGGTTTCCTCACGCTTTCCTTCAACGTAGGACTTTAATGGACGGTATACTAATCATGAATTATTGTGATAGAGGCGGCCGCTAGTACTCCTAACAAGGGTTTAACTAATGAGTGACACACATTTCCTTATATGCTTTTTAAAAGCGATCAATATAAACCGCCAATAAATCCTTTGTAGACAAAGCATCGTTATTTCCTACCGACATGGCGCAGCCCACGCCGAATCGAGTCAAGGACTCTGACGTATAAAACAATGATGTATACCAAGCTACGGAGCTTTGTTTATTTGGTTAATATGGAAAATGTCTAGTTATGTAATGAAATTATAGGTCCTTATTTGAAAGACATACACTTTATGTTAATGTTTTTTATGTTAGACGTGTACAGCATGGTCAAGATGCTTACCTAATGGTAAGAGATACGCCTGAATACGACAGAGTGCCATTGAATGTGACCGTCAACTGATAGACAGTTACCATTTTCCGTCAATACTGCGCCCGACACCAGAGACAACATATGTTAGGCCTCTTATACCTGGTAATTTTACTAGCTAAAGAAATCTTACAGATTTCCTAACTCGGTAATTTTACTAGCTACACTGCCCTCATCCCGAAACACAGGTTGTGATCAAAGGTTGTCATATGCAGGCAGAGAAACAACTGAATACCATGTTTAATTTCTTAGGACACAAATAGTATTTACTCATTTCGGGGCCATTACACGCCACAGTTACCATTTGCCGTCAAATAATTAAATTTCAATTAATAACTATCGGTCGCTCAATGGTGTGGACTGTTACCCTCCTACCGGGAGGGCTGGGGTTCAAATCCCGCCACACCGAATTTTCGAAAAATATATGTACGTTATCCGACGCTCTTACGGTGAAGGAAAACATTGTGGGGAAACCTGCGCCCGCTGCGAAGAGATTCGAAGGTTGTACGTGACGTCGTCCAACCCGCAACTGGGCCCGCGTGGACGACTAAGGTCTAATCACCCTATACGGGTAGGCTCGTGCCCCTCGTGATGAACCATTTTAATTAAATAATATACATAATTATGAATATCAAATGGTTTATTAGTTACTGCAACATAGGTACTTTAGTTTTCAGTCGCCCCGTTATCTAATGAGCCTAAACGGTCTCCTGATTTATTGTTGTGCTTAGCAATAAATCAGGGCGCTTAGAGTGCAGGTAGTATGGACGTATAAAAATACGGACGGAGTCTCGCTAACAACAAAAGTGTGTCAAGTTTTATGTGGAAATCACAAAATATTAAGACATTTGGCGCGCATCTGTCAACAGAGCCATAGATAAAAAAATATATGAAATACCTAGAGCATGTCTATTGTCTTGTGTTGTGAAATGGTGCAAAAACCGCAGTGAAGAAAAAGATAACAATCCAGAAATCATATCATAGTTAAATTAACAATTACATATTTTTGGTTTGTATCTCTAAAATCTGTAATATAAATGTTTAATGTTAAAATTGTTTTATTATACTATATATTTTATATTATATATTAGTACTATATCTCTTGCGAAAAAGAGTTGTTTTCATTATTTTTATATTATATATTATATATTAATACTATATCTCTTGCGAAAAAGAGTTATTTTCATTATAGTTTAATAAGCTAAATTGGCTTTAAAGAAGCTGGGGTATGCTTGGTAGAGCGAAGAAATACTAACCATCCCACCAGCGTCTTCAACTCGTTAAGGCACAGGTGCGTACACATATATATGGAGTATTGCTCACATCTTTGGACTGGAGCACATAAATACTTTCTTCTTCTCCTCTTCGAATCCCAGCAGCGGTATTCCTCAAAAATTATATTGGAACCTTACAGAAAAGAGCGTATTCTTTCCGAAAAGGCAAGTAACGCACAGGTGACGCTCCTAGTGGTGTTTATGGGCCAAGATGATCACTTTCCATCATGTGCCTCTTCCTCATCCGGCTCCCTTTAAAAAAGTTTGCCCTATTTACGTGCATTGCCAATGTATCGAGATTAGTAATCGCATGGAAACCACATTTAAAATAATTTTAACTCATGTCTAATATTACTCATAGTAAAGACAAATAAAGACATATAATCCATATAATACCATTAAATAGCCTAGAAAATATCGTTAGATCGCCATATTATGTTTATATGCAGAGCGGATGACCTCGTCGCCTACTAGGGTAAAGCTTGAAGACGAATAAGGTCTGACCCAGCCATAAAACGAGGTTTTGTTAGACCTTTGTCCATACATTTGTATATGCGTCGCCGGTTTTGGCCGATGCTTCCGGACTATCGAACTATTTATTTAATATGGTGTTTTGTGTTGTACGATTTTCATCTTCAAAAAAATTAGTTGTTATCATTTATACATAATTTTCGATTTCGATTTTTTTAACAATTAATATCTATGTTATTCCGTTATTTATTGATAAAATCATTTGTGAAGTCAACTTGTAGGTGGTAGACTCGGTAAGTTACTGAGTCGTCTAGGTAGATACCACCGCAGTGCCATATATTATTCTGTAAAAGAGGAGTGTTACTCGTATGCACTTTTGTGATTCTGGATGAGGGTACTGTAGGTTGTAAATTACCGGGAATAAGAGACCCAACATCTGTTGTGACTGGCGCAGTGCGGCATTGATAGAGAATAATTACTGTCTATCAGTTGTTGGTCTCCATCAATGCCGCTCTGTAATGGTAAGGCATATCCTTTACCATTACTTCAGAGTCTTGACTTTCCTGTACACTTTGTAATACAAAAAATATATGCATATATTGAAAAGATAAGCGCATACTGAAAATGACTTTGGTCTTAAATGTTATTATGAATCAGAAGCACTGATTTTTTTTGACACTCAGGTAATTCAGCATGTACTTCGTAACGTAGAAAAATCGCACTGTGATTTCTACCATGCGTTGGATTAGATCCGTGGGGTTCGAACCCACGACACCCGGAACACGCGATCTTCACTCAGCGCTTATAGGTACCACGTAGGCATTGTGGCAACTTTATACGACAGAGGTTACCAAACTAGGCCAAGTCTGTATCTTAACTTTAGCGGTTTTAGTTTATTTTGAATCTTTGCAATGTCAGCTTTTCGGTTCCTACAAGACACAGGTAAACAGTATTCCCGAATCAATAGAAATAAAAAAATCGTATTTTGAGCGCTTGTTATGGTGAATTACCATATAAAGTACTCATATTAATTTTATTTTATTTATTAACATCATCATCAGCTCATTAAATGTGCCCACCGAGAGGCACGTGCCTACCCGTAAAGGGTGATAAGGCCTAGTCGTCCACGCGGGCCCAGTGCGGGTTGGCCGACTTCACGCGCAACCTTTGAATTTCTTAGTAGGCGTGCGCAGGTTTCCGCACGATGTTTTCCTTCACCGTAAGAGTTCATTATCTCTCTCTCTCTCTCTTTAACCTATCGTAGTCCACTGCTGGACATAGGTCTCCCCCATTTTGCGCCAGATATCCCGGTCCTCCGCTTTTCTCATCCAGCTTCCACCAGCGACCTTTCGCAAGTCGTCGGTTCATTAACATATTTTTATTTAATTACAATAAAAGGTGTTTGTACCTTTATCAATATATAGCCTATGTATTTATAAAGCCTGTGTGTGTGTATGCATGTGTTTTTTTTGTCGCCATTTTCTTTAACTCTTGAGCACACTGACGAATTGAAATAATACAATGTATGATATTCTTAAAATGCTTTTCTTATTTTTATTTCATTCTTAAAATGTTGAACAAAAACACTTTGATAATTATGTCATCTTGCGCTTTCAGTGTCATTGTAACTAATAAGTTAAAAATATTTGGTTCAATAAATCAACTAAAAAATCGCAGTCCCACGGTCTCCATAATCCAACAACACACTAAAAAGCCTATAAGTAACCTATGCATCATGATAAACTAGGTCAACGGGATACACTCAACCGGTAACAATTCGTTCTGGTGATTAACTATATCTCACGCTGAAACTAGGTCACTTTATTGCACCTATATTTTCTCTATTTGAGTTGATGAAATTACTTCAAAACGGATTTATATATAATCCTTTGTCCAATTTCATGTTTTTTGTTTCAGTTATACATATATTTAACGTAGAATAAGATTTATGTCCAGTACGTAGATTGTGATAGGTTGAAAAGAGTTTCAGTTTGCATATGCCGCCAAAAAATAACAAGAACCGCAAATTTATTAATTTCCTAGGAAAATTATAAACTTTCATTACACTAGAGAACCACAATCACTCGTAAATTCCTGCAGCCCGCATTCCATCATGGAGAGGCGTATCACTTAGCTACAATCAGATAAATGAAAACACTAGTTCACTACACACTAGTGAATTAATTAGCAGGATACAGGAAAAACAGATTCATTTAATGGATTCCCTGTTGTCTATGTTCTACGTCATCTCCGCAACTCTGTGAACATTGCTTCCTAGGCAAAACTTTAAAATAATAAGTACTCTTTGTACTATATCCTCTTTTTTTTTCAACCACCAGTTCCCATCGAGAAGATCAAAGAGCATAACGTCAATCTTGCCAAGTTTTGTAAAACAAGACACTGTCACTTCGAATGACCTAATTTCCCGCTGCATATCAGCTGTAGTCAGTTGTTTTTAATAAAAATAACTAACTTACTCCTCTGAAATTATCGATTGCATTATCACCGCACTGACCTTAGCCAAACAAACGTCAAGAGCGCAGCGTTATTCTTAGACGTTCCGCGAAACTCTACTTCGACCTTGGATCATGTAAATATCACGCCTCTTCGACTGTTTAAAGTGGTTACGTGTTTTTGGTGCGATTTTGAAATTAATTTTTAATTGAACATAAATGTAAATTGAATCAAATTTTAAAATGTTGAACAGGATTCTGCCGCTGTCATGGTGAGTTTGGGAGCATGTTATTTCTGTACTTTTTGTAGAGCACATTTTTAATAAAAATATGGGGTAACATTCTCAGCGAGATCATCGTCATGTTATGCAAGACTTTTATTTTATTTTTATTATCGGCTTTAAGAATTATTATGATAATCATGTCCACGAGCTAAGTTCGTATGGCGGAAGAAAATCTCGAGATAGAGTCTGAATTATATTCACAATATGATAATAAGGTTGCATAAAGTAAAATAAAACAAATAACCATAGTTTGATGAGTGAACTCTAACTTGTGTCTTAGAATGTTTTAATGAAAGTTTGCTTTTGCAGACCTCTTTAAAAACCATTAGCATTCCATCTACGCTAAAGAAAACCTTACAGTAACGCCTTTATGCAAATTTGAATTAATTAGTTTATCACTGAAGTAAAAACGATTCAGTATAAAATGTACATAAAAACAATATTTTTCCTATTTCTAAGTGTTCTTGTTATATCATTACGCTTTTGTTGTGTGTTTTAATTAAAAACGTCTGCGAAGAGATTCAAAGGTTGTGCGTGAGTCGTCCAAACTCACTGGGCCCGCGTGGACGACTAAGGCCTAATAACACCCTATACGGGTAGGCTTGTACCCCTCGGAGGGGACGTTTAATGAGCTGATGATAATAATTATTGTATTTATTTATTTTCTGCTGGAGAAAAGAAGCTGGCAATACGCTCGTCACGGGTTGTTTGTTAGCTAATTGAATTTGTTGTGATTGAAAGTGAATCGGCAGTCAGAAAACACATAGTACATAGAACCGATGGCCGTTGGGGCGGGAAGTTCTCAAGTGGCGTCCACGTGGGAAAATAACTGTTCGCCAACCCCCAATTAGAAAAATAAATAAATATTCCCTGACATTCACACAGCGCCATCTAGCTCCTAGTTCAGCGTGAAGTTTGTATTACTGGTACTAAACAACTGATGAACATACTTACCTATAAAGTGTTTTTTTTTAATATGTATGTACATTTATACATACCAATACATAATACGATAAAAATTGAAAATATAATTTGCTTTATATAATTATTTTGATTACAAATGAATCTGTATTCAACACAATTTTTTTGAAAAGAGTAACGACTGAGTTTCTTGCTGGTTTCTTCTCAGTGGAAAACTACCTCCCGAACCAGTGGTAGCTTGAACATGAACCCTTAGTGTAGTAGCCGACATCTCAACCATTACACCAAATGATAAACTATGAAGTACTTGTGGAAGGTAGCTAATAGGGATGATGACAATTTTTTTTTCTGCTATTATATCCATGGATCGCATTATAATAGGAATATTGGTAAAAAAATTACTCAGTTAACATTAAAACTCACAGAGATCTTTCAATTCTAAAAACACAATAATGGACTTTCCCAAAAACACGCTTCATACAAATGGCTACCTAGTTATGACGTCACGCCTGAGTAATTCGTATGCATAGTTTGTGAATTTTTGTACTACAACTATATTAAATGATACGTTTATTCAAATGGTATAATAGCAAAAGTTGCTTTAAGTTATATGTGTTATCCTTTTGTTTACAATTTTTTGACAATTAATGTACTTTAAAAATGGACTTGCCCACCCATCTTTGAAGACTATTAATATTCATATAACATGAGTTTTCGAGCTAAGAATAAGCACATCGTTATTTTTAACCCAGATTTGTAATAATATAAAATAGTTCTTACGATTCCAGGACCCAGTCATCATGCCTATTGTCTGAAACTGGTGTTTATTTTGAATAAATTTGTAAAAGTGATTATACATGTCTTTAGTATAAACAGCTGTTGGAGTTTTCCAAGTTTAATGAATCATTTATGTAATGGTAGGTTGTGAATAAATACCTAAGTATGTTACTCCGGCTTTTCGAACAGATATATATTCATTCTTTCATGCTTGAAACAGTAGGATGGGAGATCTCTCCTTCTCTCTCTGAAGAGAATTTAAGTTACCCTAATCAGACAAGGATTGCCAAGTTGAAGCGGCAGTGGGCTGATCCTAGAACCTCCTAGATGGCCGTTCAAGCAAAAAAGAAGGTTAAATTGTACTTTTATTTAATAAATAATATGTGATAAAAATATTTTAGCACAACTAATTGTTGACCGAATATGGTCTAATTGTTTTAATCAAATATCAACTTGTAGTCACTCTCTTGTAAACGAATAGATTTAAATGTGTTTTGGCCTCATATATTTTGGTACTAATGATATTTTGCAATGTACAGATTTATTTGTAACATAGATCTTGCGGTTTTCACGGTGCGGTAACTAAGAAGTCTTGAATTCGATTTCCTTACTGTGGTTTAGATTACAGTCCTATTTACTATTTCAAAACGCATAGGCCATTTTGTTTCAAGTTACAATAACGTAATGTTTAGAGTTATCATTATTTCGTTATTTTTATGTTAATACTTTATAAAAGTATTTTTTATAATTAGTAAAAAATACGCTTATAGAACATATTTTAACAAGAGGAGCTACTGATATAGCGTATCTTATTCAAAAAATATACTTACTACAGAAATCTGTTGAAGAAGAAAATAGGCTGTCTAAAAAAAAGATACTTACTTTGTCTGTCGGTTTTCCTCGATGTATTTCACTAAAAACACACCGTAACCATCAAGTTTCACTTCTTTTCTGAAACTTATTCTTATATCATAGTGTTGGGTGTTTTTTCCCTTATAAGGAATTAACGGTTCGTACAAATATATAGTGAGTTTGCCCCGCTCCTCATCAAAATTGTACGGTCTCGGTCTGTTGACAATATCATGATTTCCTTTTAGAACTTGAATCGATTCACCATTTATAATCATATCTTTCGCTTCCAATTCGATAATATTCGTCAAAGTATTTGCAATCACTGTTATAGTCACATCACAGTCGTAAAAAGATCGCCCATTATAAATATATGGTTTTATCGTTACATCGTATTGTAGGGGGTAAATTGTATAGTTAAGGCATTCTTCGTCTACTACGAATGAGTTCTGTGCCGACGCCACGTGAAAAAGAAAAAAAAGAAAAAGCGCGCCAAACATTTTGACGTAACTTTTTTCCCGCGAACTGTCAAACGCATGGATCGGAAACGTCCGTACGCGACGCGAGCGTGAGCTCTTTTTGAAGCGAAAACGCACGGGTCCAATGCGGCATGTTCAATGTCCAGTATAGTTTGACCTGTTTCTCCCGCCCAAATATAATCATTGATAGATTCAATCGGAGCCAGCTGTTGTTAAATTATGGCTCTAAGTAAACTGACCTTTATATATTTTAAATATTTTGTTTCCCTCATACGTATGATTCAGATTTATTTTTTTCCTAAACATTGGTACGAGGACAGTATTGGTAAATTATTTTCATAAATTTTCGTTCCATTAACGACCCATTTGGTGTAATGGTTCACACTTCTGCCACTAAGGGTTGCCGGTTCGATCCCCGGGTAGTACAAATAGTTGTGTGCATGAACATTTCTGTTTGTTTTAGTTCTGGGTGTTTTCTATGTATGATAATATGCATGTATGTATTCACAAAAAAAAGTATTTAAGCATTTTTATCAGTTGGTTTAGTACCCGTAATACAAGCTTCACGCTTAACTTAGGGCTAGAGTGTTGTGTGAGTATCAGTGTATATTTATTAATTCAAATGACAGAAGACTGATACCTGTTTATGATCTGTACCTACCTACACTGTGAGCCCTATTGTGGGCTAGCTATGTGTGGGCACATACTCATATATGTTTAAATGTTTAACTGATTTCGATAATAGTATCTATGGTATTATTTGGGTCTTAAAATTTGTATACCAACTCTTAAATCACATACCTACCTATTAGCTGATTTTCTGCGTTTTAAATCATTTAGATTTAAGTGAAGCCTCTGTTGAGTGGTCGTTGCATTTAAAAAATATCAAAGACTGACACGAATTTGTAAATAAATTGAATCATTCCTTGGTGCGCTTTCATCAATTTCTTTGATAAGAGCGACGTAACGTGGGTAGACCCGGTAGTACCATTGTCACTACTTCGGGATTGTTCCTCCCACGCGAGCCATCTATGTATGTGCATTGTCATAGTTCACGCATGCGTGTAATTATGGTTTTATAAAGAATAATAAATTGTATGTGGGCGCTTCTCATAATGCAACAAGCTTAGACCACTAGCATTATGTTGGCATCAAACATGTATTTTGTTTGTTTACGAAAAGAATAACTTTTTTCAAGTCCATGGCGTACACTTCATCATAAAAAAGGTAAAAAAAATATTTAAAAAAGTATAATTTAACGGGTGTAAAAACATATTAAAAAAATATTTTTTTTTACGTCCATGGGCGTACAATATGTTTAGACTTAGAACAAATCGAAGTGGGTCGTGCCAATGTCACTTGCGGATCATTATTTTACCTTATTACGTAGTGTCAAAGTCGTCAAGTGATGTCAGCGTTGGTGTACCTAATCAAAGTAGCGGGAATAATTAAATCACTACATTAATACTAGGTACCTACTGTAATTATTAAATGATACTGATGAGCGGAATATAGATAGAGTAATATGTGCGCGAACGTACGCAGGAAAGTGTTCTGAGATTTTTTGGTGATAGCTTCGTCTCTTATCATAAATTCATAAATGTAGCAAAGACAAAAATGGTATAAATATTATTCATCACCCACCTTATAGTACAATTTTGTTCATTCGAACGAAATGCTTGTAAGTTTTTTTTTTGTTTTACTGTGTATATTACACAGTAAAACAAAAAAAATATATCCTAAGATAAGCGCCTTTGTACTCTTATTTCCAAATAATCACAAAACATCCTACTTTTATTGATAAATACAATTACGCCGTGTCTAAAGTTATCCAAGTCAAAAAAACTATAAATTCTTGATTTTTCTGGAAAATATTTTATTGTCGTATGTTGTTTGGCACATAAACATATTTACATACACCAAAACGTTATATAACAAAATCATGGAGGATATTTGGACCATTTACATGTATATACATTACACATTAAATCTTGTTTTATAAGTTAATCGGACTGGAATCCTTATATTATCCAATAAACTACATTGAAGTGGAGTAACATCTCTTCTTTAAATAATATATTCAACAAACCTACATGATTGATAAATACAAATGAATTAACATTATATAATATATATTTGGAAATACGAAAGAAAAATTCATACATACTTTAAATTTCAACCAATTCAAATTGATAGATATAGATTGTACCTACTAATATAAATATTTAAAATAAAACCAAAAATAATGATGATATAGTTATACATAAATAAATTAATGGAGAGTAGAAGACGGTAAAACTATATATAACTATACATAATCCTTAAATACAGTACATAATAAACCTGATTTTAAATTATATACTCTTAGATAAGTGACATCTGAATCCCTTGATGTCATAGTTAACTTTTCAAGTATTCAACTTAAAGGGCGTCTTATTTAAGTCACTTAATAGAATTTAGTTAGCATTGCCAAGCACAAAGTGATGAGTGTGATTGAAGAAGGCAAAGCGATGGCGTGGCTCTTCAAGCTGGATATGATGTCATTCTTGTGGTTCAACGCCCAGTGGGAGTTGTCGTGTGTCTGGGATAAGGTCTTCAAAGGGCCCTCAACATCGCCACAGTCGGTGCAGTCTTTCAACCAGTGCTCGAACTGAGGGTAGAAATAAAAACATTAATAGCTCTACTAAAGTAAGATATTGCCGGATCAGCTCCAGATTGAGGTGGCACTGGACTCGATACGTATGTCTTGGAATGTCCCTTGGAGCAGACGAGTACTGGAGTGGAGACCACGTCTTGGAGGCGTAGCTCACAGACTGTTATTTATTTCTTTCAACACCGCTCCTGTCATGGTCAGGCACTGACCGTCCCTTTCACTTATGACATAAGAAATGATTTTTTTTTATTTAATTTTTTTATTTGATTTTTTTTTTTTTAACCGATGGCCGATGGGGCGGAAAGGTTCTCGAGTGGCGTCCGCGTAACGGAAAACGAAGCGTAGATCATCAGACCCCCAACCAGATGGTCTGATGATCTGGTTAAGGTGGCAGGTAGCAGATGGATGTCAACTGCAAGGGATCGGTCCGCGTGGAAATCATTAGGGGAGGCCTTCGTTCAGCAGTGGACTTTCTAGGTTGTAATGATGATGATGATGATGAAATGATTTTAAAGACATTGTTGTATCTAATAAGCGCTTAATAAAGTGCTCGGTAGCTACAACAATGTCCTTAAAATAATTTGTTTTGAAGTTTGTTGTGTGTATATAATCCAATGTACAGGGTATCAACAAAATCTTTACGGTAATAATTAACTAAATTGCTTCCAATTGGACAGCGGTCAAAAAACAATGAATGTTAAAAAGGACAGAACAAACTAATCAACGTTAATGAACCACCTGAATACAAATTAAAAGGGCACACAAGGGCATTCATTAGCCACTGCATCCAATGATGTAAAAAAGTATGGATTTGTGATATGCTCACAAAACAATCGAAAAAAGTGTTCAGAATGCAGTGACAGCACACATACACATATTTCCCTAAACAAAAGAGTACAAACTGTACTCTCTTCGGCGGTTCGTTTTTGAGGCACGGATGGCGTATCTACCTTTATATATACAGAATATCATTGCTACAAGTAGCAATGATATTCTGTATATCTGTAGACTGCTCTTGAGTATACTCAAGAGTACTAAAGTGTGGTCCGGAATTTTAATACGATTATTTATTGAACACAAGATATCAAACGAGGATATTTGTGTAAAAGGGAAAGTGGATATGATTGATCCATTTGGTACTTGGCCAAATTGTGATTTCTCATTTTATACTGACCTTCGTTGCAGTGTGTTCTAATTATAGATACTACGTATTTTTAGACGTCTGTTCTGTTTATGCATTATAGTTTAGAACGGAATGTTAGCCCACGGCCATATTTAAAGACATTATATTATCAATCAAGCTAATATGTCACATTTTTTTTAAATACGTATTACTATAGCATTTGTTTTTTTTTATATTTTTTTATTATATTTTTTTATAATTTTATTCTATGACTGAAAAAACTTAATGTAATTTTATTACAACAACCTGTGACAGAGAGTCGGTGGCTCATTAGTGTGGACTGTTTGCCTTCCTATCTGGAAGGTGCAGGTTCAAATCCCACCGCATACCTATCAATGTATTTTCCAATTTTCGTAATTATTATATGTACGTTTATCCGACGCTCTTACGGTGAAAAAAAACATCGTGAGTAAATCTGCCGTCTGCGCTAAGCGTCAATTTCATCAGTTATAATTTTCTTTCCATTTATAATCCTGTTTTAGCTCAACATTGGTAGATTTCAGGAAACACTCACAAGAAACTTTTAAAAATTGCTTCCATGATATTAGGAGAAATATTTTGGGCATTTCCTTATATGAGAGCGACCGAGGGAACTTACCTATGTACCTAGAATGTTGCTAAAGTCTATTTATATTGTTTGGAACACCCGTCTGTTTTTGGGGTGAGCATTTGGAATACAGTCTGTCACTATTAAATACTCGAATATTTGTGATAAAATTATCCACAGATTCAAAATAAATATTTATTTCTATTCAACCTAGAGCGTCGGTGGCTCAGTGGTGTGGACTGTCGCCTTCCTACCGGGAGGGCTGAGGTTCAAATCCCGACACGTACCAATGTATTTTCGAATTTTCGAAAAATATGTGTTCGTTATCCGACGCTCTTACGGTGAAGGAAAACATCGTGAGGAAACCTTCATGCACGCCTGCGAAGAGATTCGAAGGTTGTGTGTGAAGTCGTCCAATCCGCACTGGGCCCGCGTGGACGACTAAGGCCTAATCACCCTATTCGGGTAGGCTCGTGCCCCTCGGTGGGGACGTTTAATGAGCTGATGATGATGATGATGAACCTATTGCAGTCCACTGCTGAACATAGGTCTTCCCCATTAGATATCCCGGTCCTCCGCTTTTCTCATCCAGCCTCCACCAGCGACCTTTCGCAATATTTTTCATTATGGTGTAAATAAAATGATAGCAATCATTCGTCTAATGTCAACATGGAAGTTATACTATAGGATGCAAAGCTGATATATTCCCACTAATTGCAAACCGCCGACCCAAATGGCGAACACAAACACCACTCGAAGCTGAGTATACATCATTACAGAGGGTGTTTTGTTTGGGCTCGTCAATAGGGGATTTGCTAATGAACTGTCGCCGCCCATCGCGACATTAGCCCAAATACACGTCATTATAGTTTCTCATTGTATACGAACGTAGAACAGACACGATATCTAACCCTACATACACAAGTTGTGCAGATAAAGAAGGTTCCAGCTAGTAATCATTGAGCTGGCTCGCGGAAGGCAACTATGCTGACCATTACACTGAGAGCGTGGTGGCTCAATGGTGTGGACTGTCGCCCTCCTGACCAGGAGAGCCGAGGTTCAAATCCCGCCACGTACCAATGTGTTTTCGAATTTCCGAAAAAAACATATGTACGTTAACCGACGCTCTTACGCTCTCTGCGCACGCCTACGAAGAGATTCAAAGGTTGTGCGTGAAGTTGTTCAACCCCGCGCGGGCGAGTAAGGCCTAATTACCCTATACGAGTAAGCTCGTGCCCCTCGGTGGGGACGTTTAATGAGCTGATGATGGCTCGCGGACACTTAGACGAAAAGATAATTAATTCAACGAGTAATATCCTACTCAAAGTTAGATCTACAAAGTGGTTGTTGTCTCAGTTACATTCATCTGCAACTTGAAGAACAAAACCCTCAACTGATAATGGTTTCGGGCCATCATGGTGACAGTGGAAAAGGCAAATATGGATCTAAGTAAAACAAAAGCACAGTTCACCTTTTTGCGGAACTGACGTCTACAAATAACGTAAGAAAATTCTTAAAAATAACGAGATTAGTCACTTCCGTTTGCTAAGAATCTACACTAAAGTACCAATATCAAAAGGCATGCTCTGGAACTTTATTTAACCTTTGATTGACGATAAGCTAAGGTCGAGTGTACACAATTTGTAACACCGTTATATGGTTCCCTTCCTTAGCTTACTTCTAACTTAAAAGCGGCTTTACAATGTATGGAAGGTAAATAAATACTCATAGAGTACTTCATATACAAGTTATATAAGCCAAACATTTTTGCGATTTTTTTCTGACGTATTTGTGTGAAAATCTCAAAGGATTTCCATGAAACAATCATAGCTGCCCTTTAATATATAATTAACCTATCTGGGACCAAAAACTGCACAATAATAATAAACGAGTAATGATTATCCACTGACATTCGCACAGCGCCACTTAGCCCCAAACTAAGCTTGTTATATGGATAGTGAACAACGGATAAACATACTTTTATACTTTTTTTGTAACTACATACAAATTATGCATAGAAAACACCAAGACCAATACAAACAGACATGTTCATGCAAATATTTGTAATGCTCGGGGATCGAACCGGAACCATTGGTGTAATAGCCAACGTATTCACCATTACAAACAAAAGTAATATCATTATTGCCATCAGGTTTATCTTGCCGACCCTAAGGTATTTTTTAATATTATTGTTGAGTGAACAGGACGACCAGGACGCTCTCCTGATGGTAAGTGATACGCCTAACAGACTCGCCTATCTATGACAGAGCAGCATTGTACGAGACTAACAACCGATAGACAGTTATTATCCTCCATAAATGCCTGCACCCGTCACCCGAGACATCAGATGTTCGGTCTCTTATACCCGGTAATTTTACTAGCTACAGTGCCCTCATCCCGAAACACAGAAGTGCATAACACTCGTGTTTCACGGGACGATATCCGGTACTGCGGAGGACCTAGACGACTCAGTATCGAGTCTACCACCTAGTTACTATTTATCGCTTGATATAGTATTTCTGTCTACATTTCAGTTAGAAAATATATTAAAATATTCATACCTCATGGATTTCCGAGTCGTCGCGAGTGCTCCAGCGACTGCGTTCAATACGGTGCTGATCGATGGGTAACTGGAAAAAGAGAAATTATATTTTGTATCTATACCTGTATAAGTGTACTAAAATAATCTTTGCTTTCTTTTCTATTTTTGTTTTGTATTAATGTTTGTATCTACATGTATGCTAATGGCCAACAAAATTTTTCTTCTTTTATTCGATGCTTTGTTTTGTACAAAAAATACCTAATTGCCCTTTTGCACTGCTTTTGCATGCATATGTAGTTTGGAGTATATGCTCAATATATTAATTAATAATAACTATCTTTATTTCCATAGAGACAAACATACACTAGTAGACGTAGCGACTCTGCACTAAGCAAGATTGCTTGGATTGCAGCAGTCACTTACACAGTTACCATAATACAGATATTTCTGTAGAAACCAGACTCGGGCGACAAACATTCTTAATTTACAAACACAAACAAAAACTAAAATGAAACAGAAAACTTAAAACAACTTCTAAAGTAAAACTAAATCTCAAGAAATACAGGGTAGCATGAATCTTGTGAATGTCGTGGGTATATGTGTGTGTTTGCGAGTATGTTTGTGTATGATAATTTGTGTATACCGTATTGTTGTGTGTTTATTTGTTTATAAGATGTTTTTGTTATGATAAACTAATGATGTCTATTAGTGCAAATAAATGATTTATCTATCTATCTTATAGATACTTACATAGTCTTCCACAAGCTCATGTTTTCATTAAGCTCGTTAATGACGATTTGTACGTGGCTGTGATTAGCGATGACACCGCTGAGCGGGACGGTTATGTCCTGGGACATAATGGGACTGTCCTCCTCCAACATCGACACGAGGAACCTTGGGAAAGAAACAGAGAAGAACATTAGGACCTTCAGTTTTTTTTACAGTAGCTAAAGTCTAAGGTCTATATACCCTTTACGGGTAGGCTCATGTCCCACAGTGGAGACGAGAATGAGCTGATGATAATAATGACTATAGAAAAGTCTGTTGACCTTTTAATACGCCAGAACCTAGGTTCACAGATGTAGAATAAACTTACTAGAAGAAACTTAAACTTACACTTACTTACTTAAAACTACTAGTGGAACAAACTTACTTCTTCAAACTGTTCTCGTCGTTGGAGCATCCGAGGATCTCGCCAATGGTGCGGGCCTCGTTGGCCACGTTGGTGGTGGTCATCCTCTTCCACAGGAAGTCGTAGTCGTCTCCGTTGCCCAGACGGAGGCCAGCGCAGTAAGATACCGGTCGAAGACTTGGCGAGATGCTGGAAGGAGATGAACTTTGATAGGCAGGTATTTCCTCTTTTAAATTACGTAATTAAGCAAATAGATCGCGTTATTTTTAAAAGTAACAATTCGAGCCGAGTTTGTCGGTCAGTTTTTGTTAAATACCAGATTTATTTTCGATATTCGGTATTGACATTTTGCCGGTAAATCTATGTGACACGATAAATAAATATTTTTATAATTTTAAGAAGTATATATCAACTAACATTCACACAGCGTCCATCTAGTATAAGCATTAGTCTGTAGTGAGGGTACTAAACAACGAAAACAAATAAAGCTAACGCCTAAATCACTGAGGGGTAAGTAGAGATGATGGGACGCCACTTTGCGCGGTCCTGGCATACTTCTCTAGCTTCCTTCACATCCATCAATCTTTTCATACAAAATCTTTTATTCGTCCTACTTAGTACCCCAGCCTTCTTATTTGGTCAGGGTAAGGCCTCCTGGGTCGTGCCGCCTCGTGTATCCCTCCACATTCGCACAATGAACCAGCTTTGCTATTATCCTTTCAGTCATGCGCTCCATGTGTCCCTACCATCCTAACATACCTCTTCCTACTTTTGACACTACATCTACTTTCAGACAACGGAAAAACATACTTATAAATACATATACTTATAAATATATATAATACATATTACACACTCACATATATTCATTGAAACACCCAGACCAATACAAACAGATATGTTTATGCATACAAATGTGCATTACAGCTGGCGTTTTAACCATCGCTTAAAACAGCCGAAATCCACCCACAAACCGCAATCTACAACTTTTCTATATGAAAACACTGTTATACCGTTATTTTTTATTAATTTGTGGTTAAAAACGCGTTGACGATCCTAGTCTAATGTCATACACTTCCATTTAAAAACTGAAACACCTAGCAATTGAGTTTCGAAACAAACATATTTCTTAGTAAAGTGCGAGGATATAATTTGTGGTGCGAGGTCTCATTCCCTGCTGTTCTGTGCTGTTGAGTGACAGTGTAGGGCACAGACATCCGAATATACAATTAGACTGGAAAGCCGCCAAGTTTATAGGCAGCCCAGTTATTGTCGCAATTTTTTCGGTTCTTACCTGTGAAAAGTTATTATATTTCTTGGTAAATTTACTGATTCATTGCGATGATGGCATGTTACAATTGCACAGGATGGCATTTTGGGAAAAAACGGTAATTTCTTCTAATATTCGTGCGCTTTGACTCGTCTCACAGAGCGTAAACTGGCAGCCAGTGTATGCTCGTTGAGCTTACATTTGTCGCACTTAAAAACGCGGCTGCCCCATCTCCTGTATTGGGAAATCTGTGGTGTAGGGTATTAAATATTTTATCTTTGGATTTTAAGTGTGTATTTTTAAAATAATAGTTGTTAATAGTTTTCTTTAATAATGAAACAATTATGATGAGTGCAATAACCGTGAGGGAGAACTCTCAAAGTTTCTCTTTCTTCTTTTAATCTTTTCGGACGTTAGTATGCCAATCTGTCAAAATCAATCGTAGCAAATAAGTCGTCGAAGAAAAAACTGACTACTGCTGTTAGCTGCAGATGGCCTTTACAGCTTCACCGGGCAATTGGCGAGCGCAGATGGCTCTCAGCCTTAAAATTTACACAATGAGCCTAAGGACGTCCCAGAGTGGGACTCGAACTAAGGTATACTCACGGTGCACCGGATTCCTTGAAGCTCTTGAACTTGGCAGCGCTGTGCTCGAGGCAGCCGCGTGGCCGAGCTTGCACGCGAACTCCAAGAGTTGCATACGGTTGCGCAGGGTGTCGAAGTCGTCACCGTCGCGCACCTCATACCCGAGGCTTGCGATTATGTTCTCCATCAGGCTTAGGGCGTACGACTGAGGGATACCGTATAAATATTTCTTCTGAAGTACTTGAATCAGACACATTTAGCTTTTGGTTCCAGGTTAAAGATTGAGCCATTGCTTTCAATACTATCGCAGAGTGGTAGTGGTTAACCCTTTGACCACCAGAGACGCCTTATAGCGTCATAAACGATAGATTTTCCATTATATCTAGATTCCTAGCGGTCAAAGGGTTAGCACCATTCTACATTGGAACCTCATGGTGGGTTACGTAATCTCCTTGTAAACGTTATGCTTTGTAAGAATACCTATACCCTGAAGTAATTCCTTAACCTGGTTGATAATGTCACATACCTCAATATAAGCTTTGGCGTCAGTGCCGACGTACAAGTTGCGCAGTTTGTTCAGACCCCTAATGGCGGCGAGCCACACGCTGTAATCAGACTCTACAGTCAAGAAGTCCAGAGTGTCGTAAATTACATTGAACGAAATCTCCTCGGCGAAGTAAAACGCGAACAAATCGTTGACAATCTGAAAGAAATAGCATTATACAACAACAGCAATCGCGGAGATATTCGGAATAATAAATATCCACTGACAATCACACAGCGCCATCTAGCCCAAAGTTAAGCTTGAAGACTGTATTATGGGTACCAAACAACGGATAAACATACTTATATATTTTTTGTAAATACATACATATTATACATAGAAAACACTCAGACCATTTCAAACAGACATGTTCATGCACTCAAATGTTTGTACTGCCCGGGGATCGAACCCGGAACCCTTGGTGTTGCAGCCGACGTCTCAAACGCTACACCAAATGGTTTTAATGCATATTAATGTCTAATCAGAGCCTCGTTTGCTACTCGTATTCAGCCGTGGTATGCGTGGGTCAATGGGCCGAACGATATATTTTCTTTCTCTTCAACCTATCGCAGTCCTACTAAAAATAGGTAAATATCTCTCTCTGTGGATTACTTCATTTATGAGAAGAAAGGTATCCGAAATCGATTGGCACTAACGGTTTTTGCTCTTGCTCTTTGTTGTGGCAAAAAAGTCTTCAATGACACCCTCATTTAAACCTTTACATAAAAATGTGTATTTATAGGCAAGGATTTCTATATTATAAAGAAGTCTTTATTAATACATAAATTCGATGTTATTTTTTACCTTAGCTCTGTTCAAATAGTGGATTTTGCCGTGATCTGGTGATTTGAGTGCACTTGCAATCATTTGCAAAGCGTGTAGATCGTATTTAACTCTGTAGAAGCCTGAAAAAAATTATAGTTTTTAGAAAAGCCGCAGAAAATATAAAGTTATAGGCAAATCATTTTAGAAACTTAGACCCGTATCCTAGAACAAGACTCAACTTTGATATTTACTTAAATTGAGTTAAAAAGGGATGGCGCTATTTACCATATAGAAGTGCATGAAGATAGTATTGATGTAAGTCGCTTATATATATTTCGTTGTAATTATCAGATTTGTTTGCTGTTTTTTCGTCAAGTTATGTTTGTGATTAAGAAGCATAGTATACTTCTGTAATAGCAATGTATTTGTTTATATTATGGTAAAAGAAATGTACAGTGAAGGAACTACGAACGAAGCATTGATACAAGTTACGTATACCCTCACTTTATGTATGTTTAAAATGTTATTTAAGTATTGCTTGTTTGTTTGTTTTTAAATTTAGACTAATCTATGGGATCACCCCGTGAGTTGATAACCTGAGATACAGAATACTCTTAGTTCAGGTATAAGCCCACCAAATTTACTCACTTTTTGTTAATAGTTAACTCTCATTTATTTATGTAACTTAAATGTAATTGGTGAGAAATAAACTTTATTATTATTATATAGAGCGCTATCTATTTCTTACTCCATTCAAGTAAAAATCAACGCTTGAGTCTCGTTCCAGAATACGGGCTTAAGGCTTTGATTGTTCACATTTATCACCAATACCAATGACTTCAATTTCATTGAATTTTGATAAAAAGTGACGGTTTTCAATTGGTAACACAGTCCTTTCTTATCCATATCTTACCAGTTTCCTGCACATTGAAGATTATCCATGTGTGATTCTGGCCGAAACTCTCAGAAACATTGAAGACATGAGTCTTGCCCTCCATGATGAAAACTGGTTTAGTGTTTTCGAAGTTCGGCAGAACCCCAGTAGTGTATGTGATGGGGATCTTGTAAGTTTCGTTCGATGACTGTTGGCTCTTCGAGTAGAATCGTCTCTGAAATTTCGTTCTTGTTTTTACTGCTGGCATCACGTAAATATTTGCACTTCATCATTAGGTAAATGTTTGCATTTATCTATTCTCCCGCAGTAAAACATACTTAACCTAAATCGCTAAAGACGAGCCGAGCCGACATTGGTTTATTTTACTGAAATTAAAACTGTTTTGTGAAATAAAATAAGCCTATGTTTTTCCCTATTACATCAGTTACCTGCAAAAAAGGATGGACAGATTTAGATGTTACTGTTAACTTACTTTTATTTTAGAAAAAAAAATCAGGTAAAATAAACCAATGAAGTACGGCGCGGCGCGCAGGGAATGTAACGCGGGCTGCACAGTTTCGAGGTTATATTTTATTGCGGGCGAATATTTAATATCACTGGTTATCCCGAGGGGAAACAGCTAGTATAATAATATAATATAATATAGTCATCACAAAGTCTTTACCTGTGTCAGTAAAACAGAGTTGGATTCATAATCGGCTACCACTTCTAACACCGGGTAACCAGGCTGCGATATCCAAGAGCCCATGATGTCTGCGATCCTGGCACCATTGTAGGCAGCCAGCGCATTCGAAGCATTAATTCCTTCTTCTAGGGCATTGTACATGTAATTGGGGTAACCGGACTGATGTGCACTGAAAATAATGAAAATGAGTTATAAGTCTATTCAGCCATACAAATCACTTCGGTAATAAAGGTAGGTTTAGTCTTTTAAGTACAGAATATGTAGATCATAATGAAAATGAAAATGAAAAGTGTTTATTCAGTTTAGGTCCTTAAAGAACACTTATGAATGTCAAATGAAGCTACCACTGGTTCGGGAGGTAGTTTTCCACTGAGAAGAAACCAGCAAGAAACTCAGTAGTTACTCTTTTCAAAAAAAATTGTTGAATACAGATTCATTTGTAATCAAAATAATTATATAAAGCAAATTATATTTTCAATTTTTATTGTATTATCCTATTCAACCTATCGCAGTCCACTGCTGGACATAGGTCTCCCCCATTTCGCGCCAGATATCCCGGTCCTCCGCTTTCCTCATCCAGCCTCCACCAGCGACCTTTCGCAAGTCGTCGGTCCATCGGGCCGGAGGGCGTCCTACGCTACGCTTGCCGAGACGCGGTCTCCACTCCAGAACTCGTCTGCTCCAACGGCCATCGGTTCTGCGACATACGTGACCAGCCCACTGCCACTTCAACTTGCTGATCCGGCGGGCTATGTCGGTAACTTTAGTTCTCTTACGGATTAAATCATTTCTGATCTTATCCCTAAGAGAGACCCCGAGCATAGCTCGCTCCATTGCGCGTTGAGTGACTTTGAACTTGTGAACCAATCCCGCAGTCAGTGTCCATGTCTCAGCTGCGTATGTAAGTACGGGTAGGACGCATTGCTCAAAGACTTTTGTCTTTAAGCATTGCGGAATTGTCGACGTGAAGACCTGACGTAACTTGCCGAATGCCGCCCAGCCCAACTGAATCCTCCTACTAACTTTCCCTCTCGAAATGTGACGGCCAAGTTGAATGGTGGCCCAAGTAAACGTATTCTTGCACAACTTCGAGAAGGATGCCATCGACGCATATCGGTTGTGGCATGACATGGTCATTGAACATGACTTTCGTCTTATCCAAATTCATGCCAAGCCCAACTCGTCGGGAGGATTCATTTAGGCTGTATTTAGGCTGTTTATTGTATTATGTATTGGTAAAAATATAATAATCTACAAAAGATTACTACCGGCTACTAATATTTAATACCGGCCTAATAAGTGTCAATAGGTTGCTAAGCTCTTGATCAATGTGGGATATATGCTCACATGGGGCAGTTATGGTTCACTTAGGTTATGGGCTATTGTTTTAAAATTCCTTCTCAGCTAATTTCTTATGGTGGTACACTATTAGGCTTATAATTTGGCTCCTGCCATGTGATATTATCAACTTCTTAGTACGCATATGAATATGAGCAGGTATGATTGTAAACTAAACAGAATACTTACTGAGTTTTCAAATACGAGTTCAGTCCATATTTAAACGCAGCATCTCCAATCAGATGGTGCATCATACGAATGATGGATCCCGCTTTCTGGTATGTGATGGTGCCAAAGTGGCCACTGATGTCTTCGGGAGAATTGACGTCGTCATTCGTGATGGCTGGCGATGAGGGCACGCTGTCAGCGTCGTAGGCCGAGTAGACTGAACCAGTTACCAGAGCATTGACGGAACCCACTTCGGGCTCAATCTAAAACAGTATCTTTGTTATCTTGAGACCATTCAAGAGGATAGACCTCTAGACGTAAACAATACTTACAGACAAAAATATGAGCAATGATACGGATATTCTACGTATTCAGTTCACGAGCAAAATGTATTCAGTAAGAAATGAGGCGTTCTATGCTTGGTAAGTCAATGCCAAGCCGTGGAATTCATTAGAAGAAGCATTCGTTCAGCAGTGGACATTTTAGGCTGAAATGATGATGATGATATTTGACTTTACTTCGGATACAAGCAGAAACTATTTTCTGAATTATTTGAAATTTGAATTCGAATTCAAGAAGCATGGGTCGGTAAGATTTATGGCAGGATCGATGTCCTTTGGAACAAATTAATCTGGATTTGAAGTAAATAAGAAAAGCAATGGATAATCTATTGATTGCGTAACTTACTTGTAAGTCATAGCTTAGCAGTCGAGTATATAAATAACCTGAACTTACCAAAGACGTGATATAGTCCTGGAAATAATTGGCAAAACCCTCATTAAGCCAGGTGTTGCTCCACCAGTGGCAGGTGACCAGGTTGCCGAACCACATGTGTGTGGTCTCGTGAGCTATGATCTGAGCCACGCGGTACTTGTAGTAAGGAGTAGACTCTTCGGGGATATACAGTAGTAGGGACTCCCTGTTATGGTGAATAAGAAGTTTTTAATACAAGTTTTTTACATTTTCCACTTCTTTATTTTTGTGGAATGTAATTACAACAGAAGATAGTATCAAAGAGGTGAATTACGGAATATTTTTCGTTACTTATTTTTTTTACTGTTACTTTGTACAATGCAATAATCTTGCCTTACTTTTTATTCTTTGTTGTAGTTTGAAAGCGATAAGATTGTCTTTGAAATTTTTAAATCTTGTAAATTTTACCACTTTTTTAGTGCCAATTATATAAATAATGTATTTCAGTCAAAGTGTGATTCAGTTGCAGTATTTAAATTTAAAAGCAAATATGCTGATATTTTTCTGAGACGACCAGTATTCAAAAACCCTTGCAGTGTTCATAAAAATTATAATGGTGTAAGTACATACGTGACAACGCTGCAGTTTTGTTTGATGTATGGATAATCGTTAATAAACATTAAAATTGTGTAAATACTTTTAAAGGTATATTAAAACGTTTGAAAAGGAGTTCATTAATATAGGCATGTTTATAAACATGCATTTTATACTTAATTATTCGTGTTTATGCTTTATCGATTCAACGAGATGATTCAAGATATATATATATATATACTGTACAAAATACTTGAAAATATTATATATATATATATAACATATATAATATATTACATTATATATATATATATATATATATATTATATATATATATATATATATATATTATATATATATATATATCTCTGTATGTCTTATTACGTCTTAAATAGACATCTAAGACGTAATACTCCGACTACGTCTAAGACAAACATAAAAACACTCGTATCGCCAATAGTAATGTCACCTATATCTTGATCCATATTGACGGATTTAAACTGATACCATCAATTTTTCCTAGATAAAATACTCGTACTAGTAAATTTATTATTCAAGAAGTTTTTAAATTTAGTTTTTATATAAAATAAAATGTCTACAGACATTCACAAAACGCCGTCTAGTCCCAAACTAATCATTTGGTCTGTTGGTACTAAACAACAGATAAACATACTTAAATACGGTTACTTATAACTTTATAAATACATATTATTATTATGCATAGCAAATACCAAGACCAATACACATGTTCATGCACACAAATGTTTGTACGGCCCGGGATCGAACCTGGAACCCAAATGGGTCGTCATATAAATCTGACATTTTAGATGTAAGCTCCCTATATTTTGAGCAAGATTTGGAACAGCAAGAAAAAACTACTTAAATAAAGTATCTACCCTTAAATGAGTACTAGTAAAACTTTACTTATAAGTGTTTGGTTTTTTTGAGGCAAAGGAAGAGTTAAAAAATATGCACCTATAAGTAACGAGTCCCCAATTTTCCATAGCACCAGCTCTATAGTTGATCAAAGCAACGTGATCCAGCTTGAGATTGTCGTTGGTGGAGTAGTAGTCAATACCGAAGTAGTCGCTCAAAGCCTGGACTACCCTAACGCCGAAGTCGTAAGAGTACTCGCTCTGGTTGGTGGCTTCGGGCCTCGTGTATACTCCGAACTCCTTGCCATTCTCGTTGCTGACATACTTCGCTTCGAATTCCGATACAATGAAGGCCACTAGGTATGTAGACATTCTTGGGGTGGGGTAGAAGGACTCCCGGACGTAGCCGTTTGACCTGCAAATTTAAAATCTCGTTATTTTTTAATTTGATATGGTTTCTTAGGAGAGGTCGTTCAAATAATTTAATGATGAAATTTATTTTTCATTTTCAGACATGATGTTAGTTTTTGAATTCTTGTGCATTTGTTTAGTAACATTATAAAGGTTGTAGGACATTTAAAATAAATCCCTACTTTCTTTTCACTCTGATCATATTTTTCTTTAAACGATGTGTAAGCGGTCGTACGTAGCAGGGTTGGAAACTCACAACAATTTCAATTCAATACATGAATCTATTGTCTACGCGCTAAGTTCGAGCGGCTATTGTAAAATTTGTGTAAACATCGCCATTACAACTTGTAAGCCTCATACCTCCTCCTAAAGGCGTGAAATCCATTAAACGATATTGATACAATAGTTAGTGACAAAGCCACCAATGGTCAATTTAAAGTTAGCGACAGAATCGCTGGTCAGCTGTAGCATCTAGCACTAAGAGCATTATCCAGAATTGCTACCCTGCTACCTAATTGCTAGTATATGCTAGATTTTCCAAAAAAAAAGATTGTTTTTTTGACTCGTTTAGCAATTAACACACCGATTCTAAAAGTATGATGAACATAAAATTGCAATGTATCCCATTAAAGCAACATATACTTACAAAGGCGTGGAAGCCATTAATTTGGTATTAGCCAGCGTGGGTTTGTAACTGGCTGGTCTATCAATGACGAGGTTGAACACAGCCTTCAGTCCGGGCTCGTCGAAGCTGGGGAATACTTTCCTTGCGTGCGTAGGCTCCATTTGGGTCGCCCCCAGCCATCTGAGGGACAATGAGATTAGTTAATGGAGTAGTGGTAGTTAGGACAACGATTTCAACTCGCTGTAGATGGTTTTAGTAAGTACTTATTACTGTTGCATATTTTCCTCGCACACAAAAAAGCCGTGCATGAAGTCTCCTGTGATGAATGATTCAAAAATTTGAACACCGACCACAAATTATGAATATCATGAATACCATAGCATTTGATTTTGTAGATGTAAAAATATTACTAAGTAAATGTTTTAATACTGGGTAGGGCTATACTTAAAAGTTAAAAAATTGGCCAAGCGCGAGTCGGACTCGCCCGTGGGGGGTTCCGCAGCAGCAAGAAACATAAAATAAAATGATTTTTATTTACTTAGGCATCTACTACAGCTTTAATATGAAAAAAATAGTGGTTCATGATGTATAAAAAACTACACACCAGAAATCGTTCAAACTAAATCTCTTTGTTAGATTTCATGGTCATGTACATCATATACACACTTGACGAATCTATGAAGGTTCCGTTTTTGGCATTTGGCTACGGAACCCTAAAAATACTGCAGTTCGCGCTACGCAATACGTCTCTGCCGATGATATTTTTAATAGCTAGGCTAACATGTAGACGGTAAGAACTTGATGTTGAGTGATGTTTCCAGATTCCAGAATGAGCCACAAAGGTTACGTATGGACTGCTGCCTTCCGAACTAGATGTTGCAGGTTCAAATCCAGCCAAGTACCAATGTATTTTCGAATTTTCAAATTATATGTACGTTTATCCAATACTCTTACGGTAAAGGAAATCATCGTAAGGTAACCTGCACACGCCTACAAAGAGATTCAAGGTTGTGCGGGAAGTCCGTATGCTTATGACCCTC